>JAKSZP010019425.1:0-13812 GCA_022478985.1 Massospora cicadina | reverse complement strand
AATATGCTTATACCAGAATGACTCTTGTCATTTAGTCCCATTATATTAGTTGTGCCTTGTTGTATTTATAGATTAACACAACGACTAATGCCAATGATGCAAACAACAGAATTGACTCATATATGGTAAGACTAATATCTCTATTTTCCCCTACCACAAAATTAATAGATACAAGGAGATAACACTTAACAGTTTTATAAATAGAGACAAGAAGATGACCAATAGGCGAGAATAAAAAAAAGGAGAGAAGGAGGAAAGAATGGGGTAGTGACAATAAAAGGGACTAAGAGGGGAAAGGGATCTACAAAGGGTTAGAGGATAAATAGGGAAAACAACCAAAGGGAATATGAAAGGGATAAAAAGCAATACCTAATGGTGCCCAATATGTTTATACTCGTAACCTATAAAACTAGGCTGGAACCAATCAGTCTAGGACACCAATAATCCGATTAACCTAGCATCCCTATAAACCAATTTATCTAGAATACCTGGAAACCTGTTTAGTATCCCTGAAATCTGTTTAGTATTACTGGAAACCAAGGTAGTAGGTTATTCCTCAATGGGGTATTAAGTTGTACTACCTAAGCTAATACAAATTATCCATTAGATTACTTTCCCTTGCCCTCTCTTATTTCCCTCTACTCTGGTATGACAGATTCCTCTTCTGTGGATACCCTTATATTTAACTCCCTCTACTTTTTATTTTCTCTTTGTAAAGTTCTCTGATTGTTTACCTACCCCCTCCGATCTTTATGCTCTCTTCCCTTTATTCACGATGGCAATTATTTGATCAGGACCTTGACTCGTATGGTAGTTACAATTAAATTAGGGGGTTATGTGCTAATTTTATCCCCTAAATTTGTATAAACTCAAGCTCGTAAGATAAGAAACTAACCCAAAGGGAAGAGTCAATCAATGTAACTAAGCCAAGGAATTAAATAAATTAGACTAGCTAAGTCAAGGCAAGAAGTAAAAATAAGAAAGGGAATATAAAGAAAAACTCAAACCTAAGAGATAAAAAAAATAGAAAGAATAGCCAAGGGAAAGGGTAGAAAAAGGTAGAACAGAGCCTAAGAAGAAAAGACTACAACAGAGGGAATATAATATATAACAAAAAGATATTTGCTGTAAATAATGAATTTTTATATATGCTCCGACTAATATTTCATAATATTTTACAAAATACCCCGAAGGCTTCGACATAAGAAACAACAAATGAGATCTCTAATAAGAATAAGAAATAATAACTATAAGAATGAAAACTGCTAGTAAAAGTATGTATAATGTCTGAGCAAAATAAGGACGTGGGTGGGTATAAGTTATATAAAATAGTAGTCCTATATAAAAAGAATACATAGAGGAAGAAATAAAAAAGAAAAAGGAAGAATATGTAAAGGTTTCAAGAAGGTGACAAATAGAACGAGGGAGAAAAAAGAGGAAAATGGGGAAGTAGATGGTAAAGAAAAACAAAGAAAAATCTAGAGCAGGGAACTGAGACGAATAGCCGTAGGTAACTAAGGTCAATAAGCAGCAGGATAGGGCCAAAAACCTACAGATAACAAAAATGAAAAAAGGTCGCGAGAAGAAAGGATAAAAAAATGGCTTAACAAGACTAAAAAAGGGGTTTAACTCGAAAAAACTTAGCTCAGGAAGCTAATAGGAAAAAGAAAAAGATTAACAGGGCTTAAGAAAAAGAGGCTCATAAGAAAAAGAATGAAGAGGGACTAATATAAATTATAGCGGGTTATATATTCAAAGACATATATGTCCCATCTAGTTAGACAAAAGTATTTGTTCAACGACTATTTTTGGGATCACTTATATCCCAGATAGTTTACCGTTTATAATAGTTCAGTTGTATACTCCGTAGTGTTTTTATTGTAAAATGGCTTAGTTATAAGCCTATCTTCTACTGGTAGAATTATGTGAAAGATTTGGAACTCATCTATTTACAGTGGTACGTGTTACACCAAGTAAACCTGAAGGTTTATAAAACTTATCACCTTTTGTTCAGCTACAAGAAAAATGAATAAAAGTGATCCCTGGTAAAAAAGAGATAATCTCTCTTTAGACTGATCACTGTTGGTCCTACCTGTACGATTAATTCGATGCTTCTCACTAGTAGATTCGGGTAATTTTCGTCCTAGATTAGGGTTATAAACAGCCTACCGAAAATAAGAAGGTACGACATAAGCATATAGGTTTACGTTAACTGATGGCCTAATAACGTCAATATAAAACTGTCCGTATATAATTAAATTATAATGCTGTAATCCCGCAATTCTTTCAATGTCTAATTAATAAAAATTCAAAGATGTAGTTGAATGAGTTGGTCGGGTTATTCAGCTAAAATAGGAACACTAAATATAGGCCAAGTTCTTACCAATTAAAAATAGGACTCTTCAATGGTACTAAAGATACTGCATACTTGTGATCTAAGATACGACGCTTCAGATAATTTGTTGAACCAACATAACAACTATCAGAGTGTGATTTAGTAATACAATGCAGACTTGTGGGGATTATTACCTATCAAAACCTCCTGGTTAAGAAAAATAATATACAGTTTAAATATAATTCACTTTATTCCGTACATCAATAAACGAGATAGATCATCGAAATTAGTATAAAAAGGTTGAGAAAGAAATAGAAGGTGTCAGTAATATATCTCTGTAAGAGAGTCTCCGCTGAAAAGTTTGTAGAAAACAATTGAGTATAATAAGGGGAAGAGTAGAAGACAGTACTCATATTAACGTAAAGGTGAGCTTTAGCTGGTTTCTTATTTTATCCCCACTACATATTAGACCTTAATCCGTAATACCGGGGAAAGTGTAGAGCGAAGTCTTGTGTATAAAGTGAAGCAATGATAGTAAGAGAATAATAAATTAATAAATAGAAAAGGAAGCTAGAATCGAAGTCTATTCAGAAAAAGCACAATAGTAAGAGGGAGTAGAAGGTATTCAAAACAAATAGGCATCAAAGGAATGGGGAAAGAGTTTATTATCTAAGACACGGGGTGATAGTTTGATTTAAAAGATATGGCTCATAGGAAGGGGAAATCGAAATTCGAACCCGGCTGTTCTAAGATTTGCAATCAATTCACCAAATAACCAAACCACCCCATAAAGTAAGGTTCATTATGAAGGAAGATTTCTATAATAAACTTCTTCTTAACCTGTAAAGAAAAGTAATAAAAAGAATAGTAGAATCATAAAGAAAGATGAGAGTGAAAAGATTTAGATAATGCGTTTAGATAGGACATATAAAGTGTCTGTAGAAGATAGATTCTACTCGGGAAACAAATGAAGGTAGGGGTATGTGTCTGCGGAAAAACTTGAAAGAAAAGAATCTAGGGAGAAAAAGACAAAGAAAGAGTGACCTTGGTCTTTAAGTTTACAATATTATAAGACAAAATAACATATAATAATAAAACTTCATTTTAACAAAGAATAAAGGAATGAAAACTGTAAGAGAGGCTTGGATAATGCGAATAGTACTCTGGATAAAGAGAATGTAGTGGGAAGGGGGGTAGAAAGAGAAGAGTAAGAAAGAGAACAATAAAAGAATACATAGAAGTAGAGAAAAGGATAAGAATAAGAACAAACTTTATAATCATACTAAAGAGTCTTCCATTGAAAGGGCTTCAACACAAATAGGCATGACGTTTTATTTTAAATGATTATCATTATAGGCATGACGTTTTATTTTTTTATGTTGCCTTTTATTTGTTCCAGGTTTTTACGTTTGTCTTTATATTTTATAGGGTTTGATACTTTATTCGACATTTTAATGTCTTGCATCTTTCTATTAGCAGGTGGTTCTTTCTCATCACTTACTAAGCCCTTTTTGATCCCACACCATCCTTCGATTTTCTTCGTTATGACTTGTTTGTAGATCTAGATGGGTGGGTTTCTGAGTCGCTGGGGGTTGCTAAATTGAACCTAATCATTCAAGCCTCTCCCTTCTTTTTATCCTTCTTCTATTCCCCCTTGTTCTTTGTTTCCTACCCTTTCCTCTTTCTTACCAAACTTTCTCACCCCAAAGTCCTCACGCGACCCACCTTTCAACTTATCTCTTCTATATATATTTAGCCACTTCTTAGGTTTCGTTCCCGTATTTTGTCTCTCCCTTGACAGGGTTGTGATTCTTTTTATCAGTTATTGTTTTTTTGTTGCCTACCTATTTTTATTTGTCCATACTCCACCTGGCCACCTATAGATCATACGGCTACTCCTTATCATTCGGCGACAAGCCCATATCTTTTGTCCTATTTCCTAATTTTTATCGAGTGTTACGGTATTGTCTTAATATTCTTATAAATTCCTTTTACTATAAACTAACCGGCCTTACCCTAAAATTATTAGACCCTCTTTTATCACCCAAATTATTTCCCCTATTCGTTGCAAGGCTACATCACAAATCTTTTTTACAAATCTATTTATCCCAAATCTTTCTTATTCTAGATGCCCCGGCTCATTTAATGATATGATTATGTCTATTTTCTTTCCCTAATTTATAGCCCCTTAAGAATAAGTAACCATTATTCTATAAAATCTTTCATAAGTTCCCTCTTTTATCCCAACCACTACACCACTATAAGTATAGGACTTATGCAATTTAATCTTTCTGAATTCATCTCTGTTAACCTTTCCCGTTTATCTCCTGTACATTCTACACTTTCATACCTGACTCCTTCCTCTTAGGTCATAAAGTACGACGCATAATTTAAGAATGGCTGTCTTATCCCTTATTATAAGCTATACAATCTAATTACGAAGCCGATAGCCTTATAGTGAACCCTTCATGTCAAACCTAATTCTGGTGTCATTGTTCTATCCCCCTTTTTATTACATTCTTGATCCTATGCGGTTTTACTGTGGTCTATCGCAAACTATTGAATCGACGAAGACAGTCATTATAATAATCCAACCTCTATGAGCTCTATCTTTCTATTATAAGGATAGCAAACCTATGCAATTTCCCTTTTCACCATTCTTCCCACGAGGGCATCTTGTCGATGGTTACCTTTGTTACTTTCCCTAGACTCGACCTCCCCCCCTTCCGTATGGGTTTCTCATCCGATTGTTGGATTGTCTCATTTTATCCCCTTTCATTTTTCTTTATACGTCTTATTGTTATATTGATCTTCATTCTACTATCCTTTTTCGATGCTTAGATCGTTTTTATTCTTTATTGTCCCAGTGAGCCCTTCCATCCTCCTATTATTATCGTTACTTGAGCCCCCATTCTTATAGGTTAATATAGTATGGTGGATTAAGTCATAAATAGTAGGATTATAAAAAGGGAGATTAGCCTTCCTCCTAGTTCCTTGATTATTGTGGAAATTTATTATGACCCACCCTATTCAATCGATATACGCTTGAGATAGTAGCTTATTATTGTTTATGTATAAACTTTATCGATACCAATTACAGGAGGAATACTCAGGTTATAGGGAACAATACAATAAGTATAATCAGCTATTATATAGTCCTGATCTGAACTTCCCTATTCTATTAACTAGTCTTCTATCTTTCTATCCTTCTACTGTTTTATGTCCCCACTGACTTTTCATGTTACATCTTTCCAGATCTTTACCATTATCCCCAGTCAGTCCCTTGAAGGGTTCCTGAAATTTGGCATGAACTTCCATCCCCTTAGTCATAAAATAATATATCCAGTAAAGTCTATTACAATCCCCATTCCCTATCCTTTTATTATCATCTTTTCACCCTCTACCCATTTCTCTATATTCTTTCCTATTTTTCTTCCTAGTACCCCTCTTTCCCCCTATTCTTCCTACCCTAAGTTCTCTTCTTTCTTTTTTACTCCTTCTTTTCTACCCTTCCTTTTTATGTTCTATTATTCTCCAATCTACCCACCTCTCATTTTCCACTACCCTTTATACGTCCCTCCCTTTTACTCTTCTATCCTCTTCCCCATTACTCCCTTTTACTCTTCTCAATTTTTCCCTTTTCATTTCTTATTATTCTTGTGTTACTTTAGCTACCCTTTATTCTTTTTAGTTTTTAAACTTATATTTTAAGTTTGATCTATGAACCTAAGAGACAGGTTATTAAATTATATCATGTCGGATTCAAATTAGTTGACACGTATGAAACTAGGCACATAAGGAAAGGGGGTAGCACCCTTCTATAGGATTAGCTAATGGGATGATAACCTCTCCCAGTTACCACCACAAGTCTATGGAACGGGTTGTAGATTGTCCCACTCATATCATCGTAAAGGAAATGATTACCAGAGGACAAGGGAACAGTGGCTATTCAAAGGGGGACAAAGGCTAATACCTTAGGGTAGAGAATAGGAAGAAGGGAGATATGAAAGAATTTGGAGGGACAAAAAGGGCATGGACCAATAGGGTAGAGAAAGAAACCAGGGAATATAAGGGGGGCATAAATGATTATATCAGAGTTCGCCCCCTATAATCATACAAAAGATACCAACCTAATACGGATTCTAAGAAACTAAATAATATAAACTATCCCTGGTACACTTTTCATAACCCTAATTAAAAAAACAAATGCTAAGAAACCCAGGGGAGTATAACGTGAGGATAGATCAAAAAAAACTAGATAGGGGATGGAGACAAGAAAGAAGAGGGAAAAAGAAAAAGGTTTAGAGGAGAGAAGAAGGGGGAAGAATGACTAGGGGAGGAAGAACTAAGATAATAAGCCTATAGAAACAATTTCCAATAAATCTATAGAATAGTAAAACTAATTCCCATAAAGGCTTACCATATAAGACTACCGACCATACCCTAAATGATCGCCAATAACGGTATAATAGAAAGCTTCAAGGGATGAAGGGCTAGTGATCATATAATAGCCTAAAAGAGATAGTTAGAGACGATAACAGGGATAATCTAACCCGCGACGGGTAGAAGAGGGGAATAACCAACCAAAGTAGGATATAGCTTGCTTCCTAATAGGGAAGGCGGGGGTAATAGTTCGGTCTCGAAATTGTATACTTTGGTAATAATAGGCTTCTTCCCTATCCTACCTAAGTAGGTTTCTGATAATGGTAAGTATAGTCTTGCAGCTTACTCCTTAGGATTGTATCCCTTTTAAATTATCATTTGTCTTCCACATTGGAAGTTGTTGCTATATTACTACATGGGCCCGTATAATTGGCAAGACAGGGGAAAATAGCGAAGGGTAAGAGGGAAGGGGCATAAATATGCAAGATATTTTACAAATAGGTAAGTTATGTAAGGAGCATCATACAATAGTTAAGTCAAAACGGTAATCCATTCTACGAACCAATTGCTATGGTACTATATTACTCGATCTTTCGTTATCCGATTAATAGATAATTGCCATTTTATCATTACTTGACAAATCATTATATTACCTCAAATCATCTCTATGTGGTTATGTGAATCAATGTTAGTATAAATAAATAAGTTAGCAATTAATAAATATAATTTAGGAAAAACATAGTAAGAGGGGGATCCTATAAAACGTTATTTAAAAGAATATCAATAGAAAAATAAAGATTAGCTTAAAGTGTAAGAAAGGATACCCATAAGTAGGGGATGGGAGGGATACTAAGCCGGGGTACTAGGTTGGGATGGCTTGATTATTTTAGCCTCTACAATATCTATTACCAAAGACCTACTATAGATTAAACTTTTATTTAAAAACATTAACCCCTATTCTTTTAGGAGTCTATTTATTAAATACGTCCCGTATTCGATCACATGCACCTCTCCCTTCTTTTTAGTCCCTCCTATTTATCTCCCTTTTATACTGGTATATCCTTATACTCGCTATTCCTTTTCTTACATTTTAATCCCTTTTTACTTTATTCACTCTTTTTAGTAAACTTACAATCTTATACTTTATTCTTTATACGTAGGCCCCTTACCCTTTTCAATCTTTTAGCCTTTTTTATTTCTTTACAACTTACAGTCCTTTCTCAGTTTCCTTTTCCCCCACTATTTTATATTATTGGTTTATACTTATGCTCTGACTTCTAATCCTAGTTGTCTTTTTTATTAGGCTTGATGATTTTCTTATCCCCTAGGGAGGTACCCACTATTCCCCCTTATGACAAGAACCCTCTCTACTATCCTATGACGTAATCTCTCACTAATTATACGCCCTTTTATAAGCAACCCTCTTTAGTTTTATACTTTCGCATATTCTTATATGTTTATCCCTACTCTTCTTATCCTTTATTGTAGGGATTATCACCTTCCCATTCCACTAACCAATTAGATATACAAATTTTGACTTAGGTAAATTCTCAGATATAAAAATATGTCAATTAATTTAACGAGGAACTGATGAAGAGAAAATGTCTCGTCTCTCTCTCATAACAGAACAATATAATTCCACAATAATTTAGTGGATTGACTAAATTCTTTTATAAAAGCAATTTCTTATTATAGGTTTGAATCAATCAAATCCTTTTTTTATAAGCCACTCCGATTATTAGAATAACCCAATTAGTCTTAGATTATAATAAATAACCTCGAACCCTTTTTATAGATTCGATAGGGGATCGTTTCGTCAGCGTCCATATAAAATGGAATTGGGAAGAGGGTGGCCAACGTAGGAAATAAGATAATTAACTAAATAACCCATACAAAAATGGGGAACTCAACGTATAAAAGGGGAAGACTGAAACTCAGAGAGGGATCGGGTGGGAGCGAATGAGAAGGAGGGAGCGTGGAATAGGGAAGAGATTAGTACGTAGAAAAAAAGAATGCGAGAACGAAAAATGGAAAAAGAATAAAGAACCGTCTGAGAATGAAAAAAGGGTAAAAAATGTATATAACAAGGGTATAAGGGGAGTAGGGAAAAAAGAATAAGGGGAAAAAAGGAAGACAAAAAACAGAAGGGGAATAGAAAGAATAACAAGGATAAAACAAAAAGGGGTTGGGAAAAAAGAAGGAAGATAATGCCTTAAGCACAGAAATGAAAAGAGGGGAGTATTTAGAAGTGACAAAGGACTAAAAAAGAGAGAGGGAGAGTAAAAAGAAGAGGATAAGAGATAAGGGGTTTGTAAGAAGGATACTAAGGATTAAGAAAAAGGTATAGTAAACCAACTTAGTCCAGATAAAGGCGATAAACCTTTGCACTTATTTATGTAAATAAAGATAAGTTGGGTTTTCCTTTCGCTCCCCAAGTCTATTGACTTTTATTTATGACTAATCTTTTTATGATTCGATTAATATTATTTATTATAAAGCTTTGTTGACGTTAGGCAAATTCCCCCCTCTGCCCACCTCCCACCGGTCTTGGAAAATTTTGTATACATGTAAGTAAAAAGTGCAAGATTTGGGAAAGAAAATTGAGTAAGAGAAGGAAAATTTGGAAAAAATCACAATAGGGTATAAATATAAAAAATCACAATAGGGGATAAAAATAAAAACAACGCAGCTGATCCCAGTACCTGATGGAAGTTCAAGCCACATAAAAATTCTCACCTACGGTGCCTGACCCAGTTCAAGTAGGAAATTTAGATTTTGTATGATCCTATGGGAAAAATGTAATGTGATAAGGTTGGATAAAAGAAATGAACGGAGTAACTATAAATGTAATGTTAGCTAAAGTTTAAAGATTGTTAAATCAATAGTTATGAATGAGTGACTCCTTTGACTAGGTAACTAGGAAATTTAGGAGGAACGGTAGGGGGCAGAAAGAAGAAGGAAATAGGAAATATTGGGATAAGTTCAAAATAGGGGAATAGTTTGTGAACGTATTTAAATAGGTGGATGGAACGGGGGAGGAAGGAGGGCGGGGTAGGTGCAAATATTCAAAAAGAGTGAATGAGGAAGTGACGAGATTATGAAATAAGGAAATTTGGGAGGAAGGGGATAAAAACTAAACTATAAGATAAGGTTTGCTAAGATAAAAATTTCACCTCTTATTGTAGAGGTTCAACCTAAAATTATTTTTACAGTCTATTACCTTAGCAATTATAAATTCTTTGCTTCAAATATTCTCTTTTCATATAATGATTCGCGTAATAAATATTTTATTTAAGCCTTTTAGTTATAGGATGGGTCTCACTTATATTTGCTAAGGATTGGGGAAGGGTGTGATTTGCAATTGGTGGTGGGATCAACCCCGTATAAAGCTTTAGGCATGAATGCTTTTCGGATCACTTTTAAATATGCTAAAATATGCTAAGACAAAAGAGGATAGCTAGTGAGAGTGGTTGTAAACTAGGATCTCAAGGTGGGTCCTTATCGGATATGAAAGATCTAAGGATTGATTCCCTTATTCTCAAATCTCACCTCTTGTCGTAGAGGTTCAAGTTTTAAACTGCTAACTCCAGTGTCTCGTCCTCTGCCCTTTGATTAACACATTTAGTTGCTATTATATTTTATCTAGCCCTATTACAGTGATCAATTTGTAGATCGATGCCCCCCGAGGTATAATATTCGTAAAGACATAGCGAATCGTACCTTAAGTCATTTCGTGACCTGGTAGGATGAACCCTGTGGGTTATGTAAGTAGAAAGCGCATTAGGTGAAAAAAGATCACTTTAAGAAGAAGATAAAGGTGAGAAGAGTTTATAAAAATCAGTGAGGAGCTTAAATAGATAGAGGGATAGTGGGATCAAAGGGGAGAAGAAGGTGAAGGGGAAAAGAGGGGGTATAAAAAGGGAAGGGACTAGAAGTGATCTAGGGGATAATTAGGAAGTGGGATGTCAACCCACTAAGAGGAAAGGATTCGACAACCTCCCTATAATGAGTACAAATATCGTGATTTGGAAGAGGACTAGTTTAAATATCGCAATGGTTTATAGGTGGCTACCATAATTTATAAAAAGCTTAGATAAAACTTGGAGATGCAAAAATAGAAAATCTGGTTGGGGAGGGGCTACTACCTTTTTATAGAATGAATAAAGGGGGGAAATAGGGAAGAGTAGTAGGGATCAGCACTAAATATAGATTTGGACCTATGATGACTTATAAATTAGTAGAGGCATCTTTTATTAGGAATGTCCTTAGCCTCGGGGCTAATCGTCATAAATGGCTAAAATTTTAGGGAGAAAACCAGTAGATGGTTTTTATAAAGGGTTGGGCATTGGATAGTATGGAGTCTGTTAGGGTCTAATGTGTAGGGGAAAGGATAAAATAGTAACTAAGAATAGCAGGAAGGACGAAAATAGAACATAAACTGGGCGAGGGTGTGGGTAAGAAGCAATAGTAGGGGGTGGGAAGGAAACGAATAAGGATAAGAATAGAGTTTAAGAATAGGTTGGATACATAATAAGAATTACTTGGGAGTAAAGGATTTGAAAAAGAAGTATAAAGAACAAGAAAGAATAGGGTGGGGGATTATATAAGGCTTATAAAAAGAATCTGCGTCTAGGGGATACTGGGATAATAAATCAAACTTACTTAAGCTATTACTAACTAAACAAATATGGTTTATCATACATGCAGATAGGTGAACCAAGCATGCAGACGGGTGTACCTATTGCTATAAATATGCGACTTATTAAAGTCCTGAAGGATTCTCATTTACCAAATATAATTGGATTTGTTATGATCTAACCGATGTAGGTTTTATTCTTTGTATTAGTTTAAATTTATATTGGAACCTTTTAAGTTTACAGTTTATATTATTCCTGACGTTGACCCTTCCTAGTCAATCTATTTCTAGGCCAAGTCTCCTACATACTGTTTATTCCATCCTTGTAGTCTTTGTTAGGTCTTTTACAGTTTATTCACTTCCTGATTTTCCTATTGCCCTCAACTTCTTGGTAAAGTCCCTCATCCCTCCTTTCTTCAAGCCCACTTTCTCTTCATTCTATCTTGGCTTCCTTGTTTCCCTTTTGTTTATCCTTCTCAACCTCTATCACCGCCCCCCCTTTTTCCCTCTCTCCTTCTTTCCTTTTCCTTATATTCTTATTGTCCTTTCTCCTTTTCTCTATTCGCTTACCTTATCCCCCTTTCCCTATTCCCTCCTGAGTTCTTCCTACGGGTTACTATACCCTTCCCAACCCCTCTCCCTATTTATCCATTAGACGATTATCTATTAGCGAAACCATTAGCTAATTTAGTTTATCTTACTGCCCCTTTTTCAAATTCTCTCGTTATGTTTTATTAGTTACCCTTTTATACCCTTATCTTTTATTCTATTATTCTTTTTATCCTTCCCTTCTCCACTTCTCTCTTACATTTTCATTTTTCTATTAGGTATTTAGTTATTTCTTTTTATATTACTATCTTTTTCTACAATTCTATAGAGCTATTTTATACCTGTTTTTATGTTAACTTTATATCCCCAAACCTTCAACCCCGTTTTATTATATTCAAAGTATAAGCTATATCTATTCTTCTCTATCCCTTTATCAGGGTTCTTTTTTATCTTTGAGGTTTTATATTTCGTCCTCTCTTATAATTCTTTGTCCCTTGTACCCTGAGCTTTAGTCTTTCTCTTAGCCTTATGGGCTAATCTCTTCCTTTATACTCTTTTATATCCCTCATTGTTTTTATATTTTTGTATATTTATTATATCCCACATTATACCCATATTATCTTACATATTGTTTTACGAACAAGCAACCATCCCATTCTAACCTTTTGTAGCATATGGTAGACTCGATTTAGTATGACTTTCTCGTTTATTGGGTCCCTTATTATTCTTTGTTCCTCTTTGTCTCTAGTCCTATCACCCCCCCCCCGATGCCCTCCTACGGGGGTCTACCCCTATACACCTCATGATGGTTCCCTATTCAACTATCAATACAACACCCTTCGGCTAAGGCTTATTCTTTTATCCAAAATGCGAATTAAGCAGGAAGATAAATATATTATATTGTACCCTATGCTCTCTATTTTCCTTAGCCACTGGATCCGGTTGTTCTGGCAAGTCACTCGATTATTGGGTTATTTTTATAACCTTTGCGGGCTATTAGTTGCTTTATTGCCTTTTTATGTGTTGTTGGGCTTACCCCCCTTTCCAATTGGCGGCCCCACGAGCTGGCCCGGCTAATTAGGGGTGCCCTTATACGTGGTGGCTATCGTACCTAGGCTATTGCAAAGGGCAGATTAACGACGCATGCAATTACAGGAGACAATTCGTCTTTACGAAAAAGTCTTCAGAGATAGCCCAGGGGTATCCCCTCCCTAATTTCAGGTACTTTGAGGAAGTCAATTGTTACTTGGGGAGGGTCATCGTTCTAGGTTGGGCTAGATTAAATCTGTAATTAAAACTTAAGGAACAAGCAGATCGTCTAGAATAACAAACAACAAAGTTCTTCATAAAACTTATAGGAAATACTACAGAGGATTGTAAATTGGCAAAGTAGGGGTTCTCTTCAGGTTTGTACGTGTTTCCAATGGTTTCTACCAAAGACGATCCTATATCTAGCTAGTTTATATTAAAAACTTTGATAGTTTAGCAAATAATAATATGTAATACTCAAGAACTCACTATAGTAGGTGGGCGGTAAACTCGTAAGAAGGTAAATATTTGATATAGAAATCTAATAGATAGATTATAACAAATAGTTGTATATCATCAACATTTTATCTCCTAGCTAAGTACCTTTTAGATAAAACCTTATAGGAAAGGGCTGTAAACTAATAGGTAACTAGGGTATTCAGTAGGATATAAGATATATAAGGTAAAGATTATTATATAAACAATAGTGGAATAAATATAATAGAAAAATCAGGGGTCAGTGGTACAATGCACCAAATAATGGTACAAGAATGGGAATATAAAATAGCTAATGGCTATAAAAAGACTAGGGAAGGGAAACCAGGGTCAAATACCACAAAAGTATCGCTATTTGAGTTAATGTAAGTCTGATTAGGCCGCC
>JAKSZP010019424.1:0-13865 GCA_022478985.1 Massospora cicadina | reverse complement strand
TAATAAAGCGTAGTGGGTTGGTATTGTACTTGGGTTTGAAGATGGATTTCTTCTTACAGGTTAGGCAGGCGTCCAGGACTTTGATAATGATTCCATGATTTACTCCCAAAATACTGATCCTTAACCCACTCATAGGTTTTCCGCACAATGCTGTGCCCCAGAGTAGAATGGATCACCATGATTACAGGTACAAGCTCTGAAGGTCAAAGATAAGGCAACTATTTCGCCCCTACCTTTTTGAATATCTTCCCGCTCTCCTCCTTAGAGCTGCAAGAATATCAAGCTAAAAATTTCTTTATGGTCTCATCATTGTCGTCCCAGGTATCAGGGGCAATGAGAAGGTCATTGTAATGGTTGGGTTGAACCAATTGTTTCTTTTTTAATTCAAGCTTTGGATTTCCAAATCTCAAATCAAAATGCTTTTGGGGATTTGCGGCCAAGGTTGGGCTCAAGCTGGGGTGTGCACTCCTGAGCTGTTCTTTAAGCTCTTATGGGCCTAAAGAATAGTGCAGGATGGGCTCCCCGGAAGGACGACCTTAAAAGTTGGGACCATGCAATTTCTAAGCTCAATTCAAGATCTTTCTCATTTCCAGCCCATGCGTGGGTCTCTCTGATAGCCTCAGGGCCACCCTTGCCTTGTCTTACCTAGCTCCCATAAAGGAAAAGTTTTTGTATCCTTAAAAAAACGTTTTTTGGGCTTTATCCCCCCCAAATACTCTGTCTTTTTATTGTGTTGTTTGTGGTGCCAAATACTAATAGGATAAAATGTGTCTGCATGTTTTTATTTTGTAAAAATAAAAGTATACTAATTCCGGCATCAAAATCATTGTTTACCTGTTTCATCTTTTCTCTCTTTTTTGTTTCCCTATATTTGAAATTACATTGTTCAGTTTATGACTTAAAACACATACCTTTAGAGTCAACCTCACATAGGCATTCTTTTGGCATCCAATTTTGGTACTAATCCTAATGCAAGATGACAATCAAAACTTAACGAATTTGATCATCAAATTATTCTGAACTCATTGTGCTCTTAGTATGCTACCAGATCCCATGTTCAGATGACCTCAATGGTCACTTAAGATACTGGTTGTTGTGTAACCAGCACCGGGGCAGCTGGTGACTGATGGCCAACCCTGTACCTGGAGCGATTGTTGGCGTGAAATCCTGAGGGGCCTCCATCTCACCAGGGATTTGGCTGGCACCAAGAAGACCTGGTCCATCAGAGCTCCATATTCCTTGTTTAGCCCACCCTGCACGAAGTAACCGTCCAGTTGCTCTGGAACATAAGCCCTCTCACATGAGAAGGGGGTGCATACCAGCCATGTGGTGTGAAGGTTTCCCCTTGCCAGGTGGACTGCTCTTGCAGCCCAGTTCCAGATCAGCTTTGGTTGTAAAAACCCTCATCACAAGGGGCTCAGATAATAATTCCAAGCAAACTTTTCTGGGGCTGAAGGTATCTCGCCTCAGGAAGCCTTCACAGTGGCTACTTAATGCTATTGGGCACCCTCTTGTAGAGGGTTCCTTTTTAGAGTGGGAGTGATGTAATGATCAGGTTGAACCAATCATTACATTTTCAACTTGAGATTTGGAAATCTGAATCTTGAGTCAAAGCACTTTTGGGAATTGCAGCTGAGGTTGGGCTTGGCGCTAGGCTGTTCCCCTCCCAAGCTGTTCTCTAAGCTTTTAGGGGCCTATAGAAGAGTGTGGAAGGGGCTCTTCAGAAAGGTGTTTTTAAAAGATTGGGCCTGTACAATTTCTGAACTCATTTCAGAACCTGTTCTCATTTCCCGCCCTCTCATGGGCCTATTTGGTGGTCTTGGGGCCGCCCTTGCCTTGTCTTACTTGGCTCCCACAGAGAATAAAATTTTTGTATCCTTAACAAAAACTTCGAGTTTTTGGGTTTGATTCCCACCAATTACTCTGTCCTTTTCATGTGTTGTTCATAGTGCCAAACATAATTGAATTAAATTTGTCTGCATGTTTAAATTTCGTGAATAATAAAATTAGGATAAATCCAGGACCAAAATTTTTTCTTACCTGTTTTGTCTTTTCTGACTTTTGAGCTTCCTTATAACTGAGGTTGAATTGGGCAGTGAATGAAGTACTAATACTTACCTCAAGAGTCAAGCTCACAAAGGCATTCTTTCAGAAGTAAATTTAGCGCCGATCCTAAGGTAAGATGTTAATCAAAAACTGGGACATTTTCATCGTTACAGTCATGTAATCTCTCCGCTTCAATATTACCCAAGTGAAGGATAGGAAGTCTAGTCAACCGATCTTAAACTTGTGGCAAGTTCCCAATCAGTGTTCAGTTTCATGTCATAATATTGGAGCTTTAAGTTTCAAAGAGCCAACCATCCGGTGGAGACCTTCATGTTTTGTGGCCATTTTAGAGAAGCGTAGTAAGTAACTAAGGCAAAGGAAATCTCATACAAAAAAGGGTGGTAATGATTTACAGCGAGCAAGACAGCCAAGTACTCTATTTCAGTAGCACTTGAGTTGCGTTTGGCTTTTTCAAGCAGCTTGCTGAAATAAGATACTGGATTTACAACATCCTTATCTAATTGAGTCAGGATGGCTCCAAATGCATAGGCAGAGGCGTTGGCAAACAGAAGAAAGAGTTTACCATAATCTAGGTAGCAAAGGATAGGCCGTTGCTGTAGTAACTTCTTTAGGGTCTTCTATGTAACCTTATGTTTGGCACCCCAATAGAAAGGAGTTTTTTTGGATAAGAGGCGTACAAGTAGCTCACTGAGTGTTATAAAATTGGACGGTATCATTAGGAACTGCCATATTGTTTGTACAGGGCGAACCCATTGAGCAACAGACAGACAATGTGTTGATTGTCAGTACTTTGGACACACTTGAAAATATAATAAAAATAGGAGCAATAGCCCAGGTCAACTCTTTTATTTATTATAATAACTACAATGACCTTTCACTATTCCACTTTCTTGCTACTAAAAAACCTTCTCTCTCAATCGGCCATCTCGTTTATATACAGCAGCTTTGGACAATACTGCTCTCATAGCTTGGGCTATTCTATTCTGCTGATTCTCCTCAATTTTTGCTTGTTATTCTCTAGCTCACTATCGCCCTAATTATAGGCGATTTACTTAATATTTGTCAAATGTTGACATCGCCTTATTGCCTTATCAAATTTTGCTAGAGGCGATCCAATAATAACCTGTTATATCCCAATATCGCCTTGTATTGAGACACTCAAATAATCATAACTGATATCATGTTTGGCGGATTCTTCCCAATCCGCCATAGTTGTCCCACAATAACTGTCCAGTCATATTGGAATCGCAACATTACCCCCTCCTTGTCTGGATGATAAAGCTCCTATTGTTTGTATGTTTGAAGGAACTTCGCATGTACTCAATTTATGATCTAACCACTTGAGAGGTCCTTGATGGTATATGCGTTGACCTCAGTTCTCTTTATAACTTTGAATGGACCAATCCAAATACTGGACATCTTGTGTTTCCATCTGAACCTATCTTGGTTATGGAAGAGAACCATATTTCCTTCCTTGAACTGTGCCAACCTACTATGATTTACCTGATTGGTGGCCTAATTTCTGATCTTCTTGACTAAGCTGAAGGAACATGCTTTGTTTTGCAATTTTATTAAAGTGTTTACAAGGTTAGTCAAATAGTGGTAGGGTTCCCTTCCACTGGTGTCTTCTACACACAAATAAAGTAACGCTGGAAGAGCTGGGTGTCAGCCGTATAGTAGTTGTAAGGGCCTCTTCCCCATGGTGGAATGGTAACTAGTGTTATAGGAAAACACAGCAGTGGAAAGGAGAGTTCTCCAATTAAAAAGGTTGATCCGTTAATAATTTTTGTAGTATGTTCACCAGAGCCCCATTCACCCGTTTGACCATTTCATTGGATTTGAGGTGGTATGGGGTCATCGGAACCCCGCGGATTCCCATAAGCTCGTTCATTTGGGGAGGATGTGCGAGGTGAAGTTGGTTCATTACCAGTGAGAATAAACTGATGGCAGTCGTGTCACTGAATAATGAATTCCATCACAAACTTGGCCAATGTACCTGCCTCAAGTCTCGTATTGCCCTTGCTTTGACCCACCAGGTCAAATAGTCAATAGCTACAAGAATGTACTTACACCAGGCGGCTCCTGTTGGAAAGGGACCAACGACATCAAGGGAAACCATATTCCAATAAAAATGGTTTCACTATCCGGTATGAAGTCTTATGGTGGAATGGCTTCTCAACTTGGCACTGATGACAACAGTAAATAGTCTCAAGCATATCAAAGCTCATACTTTCCCAATAGTACCAGGGGCGCAAAAACTCCATTGTCTTATGCAACAACCATGTCTGACTGCCTTGCGGGCGCTCATAATGATTTCCAGTCATGCTGAGGGTCGCAAAAATTTACCATATAATAGCCAATCTGCTTATACAGTTCCTCATTTTGTTGGAAGGTATTTTTTCACATCTCGTTTAATGCTTTGATCACTTGGGGCGGGTCAACGTCATATTTTCCACTGAGTATCTTATCATACATCACATCGCTGAGGTCTACCATCACATTAACAGTTGGCAATTGAGATAAACAGTCAGCATTCTGATGCTTTACTCCTGAGTGATAAAGGATCTCAAAGTTATAAGCCTGCAGCTTAAGAGCCCATTGAGCCAAATGGCCTTCAGGTTCTTTGAGGTTCTGCAACCAGCGTAATGACGCTTGATCTGTTACAACTTTATACTTTACCTCATGTAGATAGACTCTGAATTGCTTATATGTGTAGATCACTGCTAAGCACTCCCGCTCGGTAACAGTATAATTACACTCATGGTAGTTCAGACTTTGACTACAATACAATACAGGATGTTCCTCTCCCTCGTCATATTTCTGAGAAAGTACTGCCCCAACAGCATAAAGGGACGCATCCATCTGAACAATAAACTCCCAATCAAAGTTTGGATAGAATATCACTAGTGCTGGTCAATGCTGTACAAAGTTTATTGAAAGCATATTGAAAGCATACCGTCCATTTGAACACAATGTCCTTTTTTGACAACTCAAATAGTGGCCACCCAATACATCTAAAATTAGGTATAAAGCGCCGGTAGTAACTGGCCATTCCCAAAAATACCAGTATGTTACGTATACTATTAGTTGTAGTCATTTTGCTGAGGGCCTGCACCCTAGATGACTGTGGTTTCAGCCCTTTAGAGTCTACCATGAACCCCAGGTATTCCAGCTTATCTTTGAAGAAGTTACATTTTCAAGGCTTAATTTTAATGTTCACCTCAGCCAGCTGGCGGAAAACTGCTTCTAAGTGATTGAGATGCTCCAAAAAGGTTTGAGAGAAAACGTTAATATAATCAAAGTATACAAGGACGAATGACAATTTCATGTCACCGAGAATAGTGTCCATGGCTCGCTGAAACGTAGCCAGGGAGTTGCACAGCCCTGGAGGCATCTGCTTCAGTTTAAACAGCTCTTTGGAGGTGATTAAAGCACATTTTTCCTGTTTACCCGTGGGTAACTCAATTTGCCAGTAACCTGATATCAAGTCCATCGCTGAAAAATAATGGGCTCCCCCTAACTTATCCAAAGCATTGTTGATCCTTAGTAAGGGGTATGAGTCTTTTTTTGTAATACTGTTGAGCTTCCAGTAGTCTATTACTACATGGTTGGTGCCGTCCTTCTTTTTTACAATTAGAACGGGTGAAACCCACAGTCTTTCAGATGGTTTGAGCATCCCTTTCTCTAGAAACTTGTCAAGATTGTTAGTGACAACATCTTCCACTGCCCTTGATCAAGGGATCAGCTGAGACCTTATAGGGTATGATCTCCTGTGTCTACTCAATGGACCACCCCCATCACACTCTAAGTCATGATCATTGACAGCAAAAATCCCCTTGTACTTCTGAAATAAAGCTATTTCTTGGTCTTTTCGCTCTTCCAATAGTCCTACTAAATTACTCCGCAGTACCGCCATTAGTATGCCAGCCAGTGCCACGACTGGTAGACCAAATTCGTCCAATGACCCAAAGTCATGTACCTGAAGGACCTCTTCTATTTGAATCAAATGTAAATATGCTACTATTTGGTGTCAGAAGATTTGCATTGGTTCACTCTGGAGGTTAGGTAACAAAACCTTAATATCTCCATGTCCCAGAAGTATAATCCCTGGAGCCACATGAAGCTCAAACCGCGTTTGATGATAGAGCCCAATAACTTCCCCATATAGCCCAATAGGCACTTTCACCTCTAGCTCAGTGTTAACTAAGACTTGATGTCCAGAAGGAATAGATATGGGCCCTGCAGCTCAAAGAGGTATCCCTTGATATTCATATATCTGCTGGGGAAGGGGCCAAGTCTTGCGCTTTAACTGGTGATAGAAAACTGCATCACCCCATCGCTATAGGAAAGGTTGTTATGGCTCATATGCACCAGATCCTTCGGTATTCCACTAAAGGTGAAGTAAATTGGGATCCGATGGCCCAGAATGGTGAGGGTTTCCTCTGTCATATTAATGACAGCCCCAAAATAGCGCAGGAAAGCAGTTCCAATTAACAGGTCATAGTTTTCATTTGGTAGCACAATAGCTGGAGCTACAATGACAATGGACCCAAATTGCAGAGGTAGCGCACTGTAAGCCCCCTCAGAGATGGTGCTTTCTGCTCCAGCAGTTCCATACACCATTAAATGGTCCACATCAGGTTTTAATGTCAACTTCACTATCAATTTAGTGGAAACTATGTTGACTGAAGCATCAGTATCTATTATAGTGAGAACTCTGTTTTTTGCTAAATAAATATCACAGTACGTACACTCAAAATAATAATAATAAGACTGTTTAATATGTGGACATTTATGGGGTCTCTTTTTTCAATAAAACTCATTATCCCCTCACCAACTTGAGGATATTCTTTGACAATGGCATCTACGGAAGGTGACGTTTACTCATTTCAGAGTTGGCACTTCCGCAGCAGAATCAAGCTTGTCTGAGGAAGCTTGATCAAGCATTTGACAGGCATACGGCTTTGGTTGCTCCAAGGATCCTTCGTTCTCCGCGGCCTTGGCTTGAGCTCATGTTACTACATTCACTCCTCCAACTGGCTGCTGATATTAAATTCCGTCATCATACTGAGAGACTTCCTCAGGATATACTACTATTGATTTAGGGACGTTTTGGGTTGGAATCGCGGAGTTAGAGGGTCCCATCTCTACTCCGCTCCATCTTTTCCCTGATAGTATTGATCTTGGTGTACATAGTTCACATGGCGGTTATAGCAGAGTTTTGCCAAGTGACCAGGACAGCTGAATTCATAGCAGTTAACTCCCTAAGAGCCACGTCCTGGATTGTCATAAGCGGGTCCAGATCAGAAAGTTTGGGGTCATTCGGCATAACCAGGTCCAGGTCAGTAAGGTGATTGTTGACGTTCAGCATAACTAGGTCCTGTTCAGTAGCTGGGTTGCTGACAGTTTTCATGACCAGCCCATTGACACTGATTAAACTGTTGAGTATAATTTGGTTGAGGACAAGGCGCAGAGTTATAGTAAGTCCAAGAAAAGCTAAATGGAGCCAGAGTCATATGAGAGTATTCTCCTGAGTAAGAGGGTGCAGTAGAGATGGTAGTCTTCCATTCCATATTTGGTGGCGGAAAGTTCGGGTATATGCGAAGCAAAAACTGTACAATCTTGAGTAGAGGTACGTCGTTATCCAGAAGTGGTGAAATGACATTGTGAAGCTTACAATATGGCTTCACTTCAGAGGTCATGGCGATGCACATGTCAGCTTCCGCTAAGTACCCTGCCCTAATTAGCACGTGGGCTTCTGTTGTGAATCGATTGGCAAACTCCAGGAGAGTCTCATTTCAGTGTAAACTGATTGTTAAGAATTCTGCTTTCTGCTGCGACATCTTTGAGTACCCCCCAAACAGGTGAAGCACAGTACCTTTTACATCCCTATAAGTGCTAGAGCTACTTGGGAGGTAACAGGTGACTTGACTGGCACTTCTGACATTTAATGCTGATATCAAAAGCTTGGCCCTCCATCTATTGGAGGCACCTTCCACTGCAAATTCAAATTATTTGAAGAAACCATGGATATTCTCATTGTGATCAAATGGAGGTAGTTTCTCAATGTTAACCTCCTCATCTCATTCACAATTTATTGGCCCATACTGAGGAATGGGTTGAGATCTGAAAGCAGTTTCCTGATAAGAGGCTGGATCAGTGTAAGTTTGTATTTCCACTGCTTCAGGAGTAGCATGACCTTCTTCCATGGGCGGTACTGCCATTACTTGAGGGAAGTGGCGTTCCAACTCATTTTCAGATCCAGTACTACCATCCTGGGTGTAATAGCTTTGATCTGCATCATATTCTTCCTTGTATGATGCCCCCTCTTGATGGTCATCCTTGTCCCAGTGAGAAGACTGAGAAGTACTGGTCAATTTTTGCTCTGCGCACATCAGCTGTTCAATAGTATCATCCAATCGGTTGGCAAGTTCCTTGTTTTGTTGTCCCAAAATTTGCATTTGGCTAAACGTGCTATCAAGTTGGTGCATGACATCATTTTGTTCTTGAAGGATTTCATCCTGGTTTTTGAGCACCGCGTCTAAGATAAGTTTGAGTTCCTCATACCCAGCTGGTGCGGTGTTTCATGAAGATTCCCCATCAACACAGGCCGCATAAGGCATGGCTGGCAACAAGAGATTTGGAGTGCTTGGTTGTTGATCAATGGGCCCCCTGTAGTGAGCACCACTGTTATAAAATCAGACGGTATTGTTAGGATCTGCCATATTGTTTGTACAGGTCAAACCCACTGAGCAACAGAAAGATAATGTGGGGATCATTGGTCCTTTGGACACACTAGAAAATATACTAAAAATAGGAGCAGTCTCCTCAATCAACTCTTTTATTTATTATAATAAATACAGCGACCTTACACTGTTCCACTTTCTTGCTACTAAAAAACCTTCTCTCTCAATTGCCCATCTTACTTATACAGTGGCTTCGGACAATGCCACTCTCATAGCTTGGGCTATTCAATTCTGCCAATTCTCCTCGATTTAAGCTTGTTATTTTCTAAATCTCTATCGCCCTCATTGTAAAAAAATTTACTTTGTATTCGTCAAATGTTGGCATCGCCTTATCACCTTATCACCTTATTTAGAGGCGATCCAATAATAACCTGTTATATCCCAATATTGCCTCATTTCAAGGCACTCATATAATCATAACTTATATCATGTATGGCGGATTCTTCCCAATCCACCATAGATGTCCCATGATTATCATCCAGTCATATCTGAATAGTGACACCAAGTGTTTGATATGATCCTATACTATCATAATTGCATCACTTCTAAAAGCGGCAAGCTTGGATCAATTTGGGTTGGTACTTTTACCATCACTTACAAGAGAGGAAATGAGTCCTCTATAAATTCCTTAGCTACAGGAATTACCATCAATTGGGCATTGGATGCTTCCTATGGCCCTATTCTCCCCATACATTCTTGAAGGGGGTGATGTCAGACAATTTATGTCTCAACTTTGGCAAAAAAATTGTCTTGGGCAAGAATCATCCTGGTTTATCAAATACCATCAGCCAATTACAAGTCCAATCTCATGATAATAATATTTCAGAGGAAAATAATGACAATATCAGGCAAAATACCCTGATCAATTCTCAGTGGAACCCTGAAAATTGAGGTAACACTTTTAATAATTAAACATGGGCAATAAACACTAATTTGAGAATTTGGATTGTACTGACTGTGCAGCGGAATCAATGAGTCATTCAGTGGTCCTTCCCCCTAATACAACGAATTTAGTTTAACACACACCACGGAGACCTTCCCCTTTAAAAAAGTTGGAGAGTGATTTGAAATGTGCAAATATTTTACCATCAAATGATTGAGTAAAATATAACAAAACTTTACTTCACAGATTTATATTACCTATCATTGCCCTCCATTGGCCATTTTGTGAAGTAAGGCGAGCTTTGAATGATCCTATAGGCTAACAGCCCATATTATCTAACTCAGATGTGCATGTCTTATAATAAATTTCTTGTTCAAATTACTTTGAGCCTCAAGATGATTTAAATATTCACATTCCAATATTGAGAGGGCTTTTTTGATTGCCTGGCCGCGCTTAATAGCCTAAAACCCATTTTTACTATTATTAAAGAGGTATTTATTTTAAATAATAGTATTTTGTGAATATTCAGCTGATAAGCACCAGCAAGCATAAAACTTGCCAGATTCCCACATTAACCTCCGCCCAAATGCTGAGGTTGACCATGGTGGACCATTCTTTCTTGTACTATTCAATTAAAGCAGGGAAGAATGCACTGGTCTTTCGATGGTCAGTTGCTCCTTCCATCTCAGATTCATAAACATAAAGGAAGGAGGCAATACTACCCTCACCAGTTGTGAACTTGTATCTGTCACAGCTAATGGCATATTTCCTGGAATTAACCACCCTTCTAAAGCCAAGTCCAACAAGCCCTTGGGGCAGAGACCAGAACCCTTAAAGGTTACCAATGACTTATCTAGGGTCATTGACAAAAATGGGTTTTGGCTTTACCAGCCAGGGGCTGAGGAAAACGGCTTATTTGAGGCAAAAGCCCAGGCGGAATCGAACTTGACACCCAGAAAATCGCAATATATGAGGTTACAAAATCTGGCCAAATTTGAAAAATTTTGATTTTGTTGAAAAACAACGAATTTGTAGCTCATATCAGATTCCGTTATCCATTAAAACCTTTGTGAAGCAACCCCCTATAAATTAAGTCCCAAGATGAGAAAGGCTTTGCTTTTCTCAGATATTCTGATCACCCTAATAAAGTCTAGAAATTTTGGCCCAATTTCCTGTATAATTTTTGTTTTCTTCTTCAAAAAATATATCTTTCTGACGATCTGTGAAGGCTAAGTTCTTTTTCCACTCTGGTTTGCACCCTCTTCTGTACGTGAGCCCTCCACCCACTCCTCCACCTATTTCTGCCAGCTCCGCCTCCTCCTATTTTTCTGGTCTTTGCCTCAGATCTTATGCCACCCTTCACAGCTCCCAGGGCCTCTTTTCCCTGATGGTTGTGGCCAGTTTGGTGTGCTTTTTTGCTCCAAAGATTTATATGGAAACACAATACTGGCCGTTTAGGACGTCTCTTCATTTTGTTGGGTCACTTGGCCTTGTTGTATCACCTTTGGTCTGTGTCTTTCCCTCTAGCGACCTCCTGCGCTCCAGTTACCCTGACATTATCTGAGAAAAGCCTGGATTTTTTGTGAGTTTTTTCTACTGTTGGGTGGCTAGAGTTAGCCCAATCCCCTCAGAGTTGTCACCCGTTAAAACGGTCCACTGGGCTGGTACTTTTGTATTCCTTCTGGTCTTGGTTGTTACCTTCCTCAAAGAATGTGCTGAGGGTGTTGTGCGGCCCCCTCACTCAAGAAACTCATAAAGTGTGTAGTACCTGCCAATTACTGGTCTCACTCTCCACTTTTCACGTAATTCCAATTTTAAAAATGAGATTTTCAACATGTTGTCCAGCCTTAAGGCCTGCCAGAAGTCTCAAGGCAAGGATTTAGCTGACGTCCTTCTTCTCCAGCTGCTGCTCCATGAGATTTCAGAGAAACCTCACCAATGGTTACTATCCACAGATGAGAATAATAGATCCCTCCTGGAATCTCTCCCAGCGTTGGAAATCTTTGTCAAGCCATGCGAGTATCCCCCTACTAACTTTGAGGACTATAACTCCTTTGTACACTTGTCCCAAGGAGACCTCACTACATATCAATACTTGCGCCTGTTTCAAGAGAGAGCATCAAGGTTGGAATCTCTTGAACAGTTAAAATGGCCCTTCTCCGCAAGTCACTAGATAATACTGGTGCTTCCTTTGGCATATGGGATAACCCACCCCTCTCCTTATCTGGGACATGCTCCATCCTCGCATCCCTGTTGTCTATCAGCCTCTGTGCCCCACGCCTAATTGTGCCGCTGAACTTCAGATACTAGAACTTGATGACTCCATTACTGTGGGGCACCAACATGTTTCTGATCCGGTGGTGACATATCCAGCTGAGACACTGGCCGTTATGGACACTTCCAACCTGATTCTAGAAGGCCCTATTTCTGTAATCTCCCAGTACCGCTTGGAACCAGCAGTGAGCTCGCTGGAAGATGAGACTGAAACCTCCGTCATAGGCGAGGGGTCCCATCACTACTGGCCCTGCACCGCTGCGCTCCACGGAGTACCCCTCACTTTTGTCCTCAAAAGTATAGGGGGTTAGAAAGTCTAACCCATTTGATTCAGAGCATTCACTTCCTCTAGGGTATGGACCTGCCGTTGCCGTTTTGGAACCTATGCCTTTTGTCCAACATGTTGTCCTAGTTGGTCCAGTTGAACAACTCTTTCCTATCACTCCAGAGTCACCTCTTATGGCGGACTCCATCCAGAAGTGAGTAGAGATCCATGATAGGATGATTGAAGAAGAGATAGCCATGGCTGACCCAACCAAAAGCTTGGCTGTCCTGACTGGTGTAGTATTATGTGATAAAGATCTTCCTCCTGCCAAACATAGAGCATTAAGATACCCCACACCATTTAAGTCCTGTGGACAATTTTATGGCAATGTGAAGTCATATGGAAAAAAATTTTAGGTGATACTCCATATTATATGCCGCCCTCTGAGCCTGAAGCCATTCTGTCATCCCTTGGCTCTGAGGGAAATAAACCCTTCTCTGCTTACTTATTGTTCATGGCTACTTTTTCTTCTGCAGGGAAGAGCTTTCAAGCACTTGCTTTGGTGGACACTGGTGCAACTAAAAACTTCATCCGCCAAGAGTTGGCAGAGGCCCTGGAGCTACCCTTGGGAGTTGGTCAGTTTGTGAAGGGTGGTGCATCTCAAACTATTCCAAGTTACCATGTGTTAACACATGTCCCTTTCATTGCAGGCGATGGTTACTTTGTTGAGAGATTCTCCTTGATAAAGAACCTCCTATGCTGTTGGGATTTTTGCCCATATTCCCAGCCTGCTAGATTACCTGGTATCGCTAGGGGAAAAATTCCCTAAGGCAAAGTAAATTGGAAATCAGTTGACCCAAATATCTGAGGATTTATGTTTGGGGGATTTTAGGATATTTATCTGGTCATATCCATAGGGGATCGATCCAGATGTATACCTAATATCTCATTGGGCGGAGTGGCTGACGAAATAAGGGCACCTGATAGTAATTAACTATCAGGTGTACCGATTGGAATTGGTTGGGTTTCATCACTAACTGATTGGGAAAGTTTAATGAGTTGCAAGGCGAGTGATGCCACCTGAAACTAGTGAATCGATTGGTTGCTAACCAATTATGGATGATTTGCTTGGATCGAGAGAAAAATGTTAAGGATACGTTTCTGACTCTTTTGTTTGAGGTCTCAAGGATGTCTAACATTTTAATCCTAGTCAGGATGGGGAAGACCATCGCTGCCAAGATGAGGAAGGGTGATTCAACAGCAACAGCTGCCGTTTCATTGAAGAGGTGTCAACTGAGGGTTAGACAGCTAAATCCCCTATAAATTCCCTAGAATTCACTATAATTAAAAACACTCAAAAACACTCAAGTAGAAAACAGTAATACACTGAAAATTACTCACTGATTGACACAAGTTTATGGTTGGGAAAGAACTAATAAAGAACCTTATTAGTTTGACTGTAGATTCAGTAATAGTTAGACTATCAGCATCTAGCGTGAAGATTCCATCTCAAAGATATTATTGCAGAAGGCAATAATTGGTAGACTCTCAGAGAAGAGTAGAGATCCGAGTGGGGATCTAGAGACAAAGGGAACCACGGCTAAGGGATTGCTGCCAACTGTGTGTTGGG
>JAKSZP010019423.1:0-13903 GCA_022478985.1 Massospora cicadina | reverse complement strand
ATATGATCAGGGAAAAGATCAAACAGAGTAGACATGAGACCATCTACTACCGCTACCCCAACTTCAAATGTCCCATTTGAACCTGAAAAACATACTTCATCAGACCCTGGGACCCAATTGACATATTTCTATATTAACAGACCACTAACAGTGTATATGTGCTGTCTCGCTCACAAGCTAAGGAAGCCACAGTGGATTAAATCTTCCAGAAAATCCAAAAATCCTAAGCCTGCCAAATATTAGAGTGAAATTCAGCATTTAAAACTGACACTCTTTGAATATGGCATCGTTGGAATGAGTAAATGTCGCCTTCCCTGTGAAAATGATTGCTAAGGAATACCACCAGATTGGGGCCAGTATCATGCATTTCCTTGATAAAAAGGATAATTTAAGTGTGCATATATAAACAATCGAGTTTTTCTAAAGTGAATGTACTTATTGTGATAATTGTGATTCCAAAGCAAAAATATGTGCGATCATAATCACCAGGCCACCTGTCAACATAGTGTCAACAAAGTTGGTGGCCAAGCTGTCGTTGAAACATGATGTGGAGCACTGGTGGTATATGGAACAGCTAGTGTGGTTTGTACTATCATGGAGGGGCAAATAGTGAGCTTCCTTTTTGGTTTAGTCATTAGCTTTCTCTGTACCAGTGACTGTGATGAAAAAACCACTGTGACATTCTGATTAGAGCCGCGTTCATGCGCCGCTTTAGTGAAGTGATTGATATGGTAAAGAGAGATTTTTTGTGATTCTTGGGCAACGGATTCCAAATTAATTCATCTCAATTGGGGTGAATAAGGATTCCATCCGCACTGTCAAATTAACCTTGCATACTATGACATTGTAATTGCCCTCCCCTATCATAACTAAAATGGTTGACTAAGGTCATCCCTAACCAAAAAATGCAAGTACAGAGGGACATTTCTATGCTTGGCGAGTGCTATAATGATACCATCTGAACATCAAGCTATAGTAGTGATAGAGAGTGAAATAAAGATACCAAAGTGGTTGCACATTGAGGTCTTTGGTCTTCATCAACAATCAGGCCTAGAACCCCATGTGGCTCCAGGCATCCTAATATCTGGTCACGGGGAGATCAAAGCGCTACTGGAAAACCTGCAGAAAGAGACTCTGATGGTCCAAAGACACCAAGTGGTGGAATATCTACACTTGACCCCCATTGACAAGGTCTGCTACCTCCATGAATTTGGCTCTCTGAAGAGCTTGGCCTTACCACTATAACAATGCCCTGCATAATGGCAGTGGTTCACAGAGAAACTTTGATGGGTTTATTGGAGGAGCAATAAAATATGAGATGGTGCTGTTTGTAAGTATATTGGAAGATCTCTTCCTCAAATGACTGAAAATTAGGATACACTTGCGGCATTGTCCATCAGCTGAATACCAGAGACCACGCTATCATCTGATCCTTGCCAATCCACAATTCACAAGCTACTGAGAAGGTAGTCTCTGATGAACTAGGTAAGCTGCTGGAACAGGGAGAGATAGAGCCTTCCAAGAGCACCTGGGCTTTGCCTGTGTTAATTTATAAAAAAGAAAGATGAACCAACCATGTAGTAATTGGCTACCAGAAACTTAACAGCATCATTAAAAGGATTAATATGCGCTTCCTCAAATTGACGAGGCTTTAGATTGCTAGGGCAGCGCTTGCTATCTTTTCGCTATGTACCTTATAATGAGTTACTGGATAATCGAGTTGCATGAGGTGTAACGAGAGAAATGTGTCATAATCACTTCCTAGGGGCTATTCCAGCCCAGTCATATGCCGCAGGGGCTATCTAACGTCAAGTTAAATACTAGAGGGCTATGGACTCTATCATGAGAATCTTAAGCTATCATGCATCCTTGTTTACCTTTATGGCATCAATTTCTTCTCGCGGACATCTTTAGATAATTTAGATCATCTGGAAAAGGTGTTTTGCTGACTCATGGAGGCCAACCTAGGTATTAAGCCTCTCAAATGTCAGTTCTTTAAAGAACAACTAAAATATCTAGGGTTTGTGTTAAATGCTGTGGGATATATACCACAACCAGCTAAGGTAAAAGCCACCATAAAAGATGTCCTGACCAAGTACTAAATGAGATATCAAAGTTTTTTTGAGCATGACTAGTTACTAATGATGTTTATTTCACAGTTTCAGCTGTATTGGGGCCCGCTCTTTGAGGTTCTAAAAGTGGCCACATTTGAGTGGATGTACACAGTCAGAGTGCCTTCAACATTCTTAAAATGGCATTGCTCAACGCCCCAGTGTTGCACCATCTGAATTTCAGGAAAGAGGTTATCATCCAGACTGCTTCTTCCCTTTACAACATGGGATGGTATTATCTCAGAGGGACAACAATGAGTTGAGCACCACCTCGCTTATTGCAGTTAAAGTTTATATTGCCATTGTAAAGCGTAAGGAGCACAAGTTTGCTCTAGCTCCAAACTGGTGGGTTCTGATCAGCCACCAGAGGAACCAAGCACTTTCTTTCAGTGTGGGTCTGCAACTTTCTATCCATCTAGGGCTCAAAAATTTTCAGGGTGAGCATGTCGGCCATAATACACTCCATGTTGCACCCAAATGCTCTCAATAAAATGACAAAAACATCGAAGATCAATAGGGGAAATGATACTATTAGAAATAAAACAAAACTAAAGAACAAAATATGCCATTACCCTCACAAGTAAGGGCACTGGCCTTTATATAGGTAAAGGAGTATTACAGTTTGCAGTGCTATTCTTGGTTTCTGCGGCTCTTGGGTCAGCATCTTCTTTGGCTGAAGATTTTTAGGGTTCACATTGGGGAGGAGATGGTCACTTTGCAAAATGTCATGAGAACTGAGGTAGTTAGAGGGCTAGTTTGCGAGGTTTTGTGAGAACTGAGGTTGGGAGAGGCAATTAGGCACATCATGATTGGCTGCTCCACAATTTGACTTACTATTAATTTGAAATTTTTTTCTAAATTGAAGCATGCGCATCTTTGGAGGTATGGCACTCAATTGCAGAACATTTCTAAAATCTTATGAAAGTGAAATTAGGTAAATAATAAAAATAAGAATAAAATTGGGCGAGGAATGTCCAAAATTCCTCGACCAAATCATTTTATTCTATTTAGGACATCATAAAACTATCAGGATTTTTGAAATTTTCATATTTTTGGGAAAATGGATGTAAGTATGGTGGACTTATATGGAATACTTTTTGCGTTTTAAAATGATTGAGGGATTTCTCTAAACAGTAGCTTAACCTTATCAACCTACAAAGTATAAGCTATGGTAGGATTAGAGTGGGCGCAAATATAAGATATTTCTTTAGATAAAATTAGTTTTTTGCCTTAAAAGGGGTAGTAAGCACCATCTGGCTTATCGGCCTTTGTGGAAAGCCTTACAGCCACTATTATAATTAAATTATGACCAAGTGAAAGTGCCTTGTTGTAATTTAACCTTACAAACAGTTTTGACTGTATCTTTAGAGAGAAGTTTAAGGTCATAAATGACCACGCTTCTTTTAACTAGTTACAAAATCTCCAGGATACTGAGAGATTCTTGTGTTGTGGGCTCTCAGATTTAAGCATAGTTTATTGAAATAACTCACTGGCAAGTAAAAAGCACCAGAACTCCAATTCTTTAATGCAAATACTGACAGTCTTCATTATAGTTGACCTTGCTGACCTGATGTACAAAAAAATAAACAGTGGCTAGTATGATGAAGAATCGCCTCAAGTCATTTGGGCATTAGATGGGATGAGGTCTAATAACTTTTGTAGGAATGGTGACCTATACAAGAAGACTGATGGTGGTGTGTTGAGCATTCTGAAGTTCTCTGCATGACAGGCCATTATCCTGAATTCACACAAGGTGTAGGTCATAGAGGGCTATGTAAAAATATAGAGTTCCTACAGTCACAATATTACTGGGAGAGCATGCACTTCAATGCTCTCAAAGCAATTTTTATGTCATCAATGTCAAGTGTAAAAGCCCATACATATGGAAATCTCTTATCATCTGGTGAAACCCCAGTTCTCCTAGCATACAATATTCCTAAATGTTGTGGGTTCTTAACAATGGGGGAAATTGCTCCAAGTACATTCTTGTAGCAATATTATTTGACAAAGTGGGTAAAGGCATGATTAATCACAGATTTGAGGTGGTAACTACTTCCAAATTCATAATGGACTAAATTATTCAACGGCACAGCTGCCCACAAATCATACTCTCAGATAATGGAAATAACTTCATTCTGCATGTCCTCCCTAAGCTGAACAAATTAATGGTAATCCATGAGGCACTAATGACTCTATATCTGTCATGGTTAAACGACATGATAGTGGGGACCAACCCCAAGAATAAGGCTAGGCGACAGGAGGCCCAAAAGGTGAAGCTTCAGGCCCTCCCTGACCTCAGGCACACAGTAGACCAACGCTGGGTACAAACCAAATATGCCCAGGTTGGTACTAGTGAGGCGCCTAACGCCCAGCCCCTTGTATTGGCCCAGGCGCTAAAATGGATGGTTTAATCTATTAATGCAGATGGTTCAATTTGGTTAGTTGAGGAACGGGGTTTCAAAACCTGCTCCATCTATGGAATTACGCGTTCAGGTCAGATACAACCTCAATCAATTACTCAAGTGAAGTCGGTGTCAGTGTATTCTACCAATTCAGATGGGAGTGTCTGCCTATTGGTGAATCAGTGCTTAGTACCGCTTCAACAATCCCCCAGATTACCCCAACAATGTTTATATTTGATTTTTGTGACCATCATTTCTTGTTGGTTGACTTCTACCAATAAACCTTTCCTGTTTTCCCGTTTTACTTATGTTTTCTAATGATCCTGTGCATGAACCTCTTTGAGGAGATCTCGCGCACCATCTAGTACTAAAAAAGAGATCTCGCGCTACATTAACCAATCTATTCTAAATGCAATTAAATTTTCAACTAGTACACCGTTGGGTCGCCCAGGTTCCCTCCAACCTGGGATGTTTACCCCTTTTCCCTTTGTGCATTACGTCACTTTTGATTGGTTATCTACTATTAAGATCACACTTCTCTTATTAAAATTTATTGCTTCAGCACCCTCTGCTGGGCTATAGTAACTTTCAAATTAATGGATGGTTCCCTGGCGTTGACCTTGTGCACCGTGCACTACCACGCTGGGAACAGGAGAGTTATAGATGACTCTCTTTACAATATCCCATTAATCCAACGGTGCCAAGTGGGTTAATAGAACTTTATTAAGTATAATTAGAAAGCTTGCAAGGAACCAACCATCTGACTGTAGCACATTTCTCTACGCCGCAGTCTATGCATATAACATCAACTATCACTCAGCAACGGGAAAGAGTCCCTTTAAGCTGTTCTATGGGAGAATCCAACCCTGCACCTGCTACTATACTCTTGTGTAGAGGACACCAGCAAAATGGATTTACAATGTTATCTAATGACTCTGATGTCCACGCCTATAAACTTCATACTGAAGCATACTCAATGAGTCTGGCCAAAAATAATAAGAAACACAACTCTTATCAATGCCGGAATAGTGGATTCCACAGTTTGCAATAGGAGAGCACGTCCTGAGAAATGATCAGCACTGATTTGGATGGTGGAATAATTTAGCTAGCATATGGATCAGACTTTTGAGATAATAATAAAATGATCACTGATACCTACATGGTTAGGACCCGCCAAGTGATTAGATTATCAACAGAGTGCATGCTAAGTTCCTTTGGACATATAACCATTAGGGGAAAAATCTGGAGACATATATAACTAGTAAGGCAGTTTAATAGTGGACAGTGACCAATGAATTAGCGCCAAAATGGAGTTTTTTCCGCTCCTCAAAGTGAAAGAGGTCTTCACATACTGGTTTATAGAGAAAAGAATTAGGTGACACCCTGGAGGAATACATCTGATTGAAGAGAAAAGTAGAAACTAAACAGATGGTTTACTCCCATAATGCTGAGATTAAGGTTTGTTTAGTTGGATCTGGAGGACAAATAATTTCTGGTTTTAACATAGTTGATATTTTTGGGAGAAATCTGCATAATCTGAGAGTATTGATAAAAATCCTTCACAAGTAATTGGTGTATTTTTAATTACCAAAAACTGAATCTGAGATTAATTGAGGAAAGAGTGAGTGTCATGAATTTTCAATGATAGATTTGAAAAAATACCTGCAATTCTGCTGGTAATTACGCCAAGTGAATCAGCTTCTGAGAATACCATCTTGGTTGGGATTAGGGCCAGCAGCTGTAGTGATGAGAGAAAAAAGTGGTGACAAATAGAAATAATGAGAGTACTTTATATAGTTTACTTTAGTGTGACTCTTCAGTGCAACCTATATTTTAAATAAATCCCTTGCAGAAATGGTAGTGTGACTCTTCCATAGAAATAAAAATTGTAATTATTGAAATGCCCAGCTTCTAGTTAAAATCTTATAATACTGTTTTAGTAATATCAATCGTCATATTGTCCTTCCATTGTATTAGTGAGCATTAAATCCTTTGCAACCATCCACAAGACTGTATTTCATCTGCCTGAATATCAAAACCATGTTTAAGGAATTCCTATTTTGATTGCTAGTTTTTTGGAAGACTTTCCTGTTATAAGTCAAATTAGCTCCAAAAGTCGTCCTAATGGAATATTGCTTCACCAGAATTTTTGCTATTGCAGTTTTAAGAGTGTGACAGAAAAAAGCAAAATTTAATTTAATCAAATGGCTCAATATGTAGAGCTTTTGTTGGGTGTGTGTTTGGCGTGGATATCATCCTTGTGGTTAGAAAAATCTTCCCTAAGGCCTCAGAGGAGCCAAAGCATTTGATCAAGTGGAGCAGGACCTATTGCCACTCTCTCTTCAGGTTTTTGCTTTACTTCATCTCTTTGTTTTCCTTTGGACAATGGTCCAATCCAGGGATACATCAATCGGCATCTTCCAAAGTTTGGAGAACATTTTTGATTAGAATTTGATAGTTGTCTGGACCGTCTCAATTTCGGCCTTTTGTGACAAAAACCCCTCAAGATCTTGCCTAGGGAAACATAGCTTCAGAGGAACCTTTCATAAACCCAATTAACAACCATACCTATTTTGATGGTGGCAATAGGGTAATATGGCCCATAGTAGTATATCACCCTATAGGGACCAAATCAGAGCACATTTAAGTTGTGAGCCCTTCCTCCATGGCGATGATTATAAACATGACTAAATCTACCCATTGATATTTGGGCATAACAGGCTTCATGGCATTTGCTTGTCTCACCTCTCTTTGGGTACAGATTAAAGGGATCTAAACGCTAAGGATTGTAACCAGAATAATTCCTTAGCTTATATTCTCATTGCTAAGTTGAAGGGCTCTGGAAAAGAGATCTCCAGGATAGGCTGAACATGGGAGGGTAGAACAGGATAACGCCTGTACAGAACTCTAAAATTGAGACATATGGATGACTCAGTGATAGCCTAATTAATTTGTGATCAGAGCTTTTGGGATATACTTGTTTCATCTACCTGGGTTAGTTTGTGACTTTTACACAATATGGAAACTAGGGTGCCATTCACTCTCTCTACAGCACTATTAATTGCAGGATTGTAGGGAACAGCGAAGGACTGATATGTCCACATCATCTTATTAAGTATGGTCACAATTTGAGATAGGAAAATAATCTCATTGCCAGATAGAAGGACTTTTGTGTTACCATGCCTGAAGATATTCTTAAGCAGGTAAGAGGAAGTGGCTTTAGCCACGGTGGATAAGACAGAGATAATCTCTACTCATTTCTTTAAATAGTCAATGAATTGATGACGTAGTGATGTCCATACAAGGTTGTAGGTTGTGGTCCAATAACGTCTGTTCTAATATTGGCAAAGGGAGATGTTGATCTGATGACTTAATATTGAAAATTAGCATAGTATGTCTTTGTTTAGCACATGCAAGACATGAGTCAAGAATATTGTGGATAAAATAATTAATGAAATCCCAGTAGCAGTAACAATTGAGCCAAGTTTAAGTTTTTCTCATGGCGCCATGACCTACAGTTTTTTATGCCTCTATAATGGTCATAGTACTAGCTGACAGACAGATCTAAGGGAGCCAGGCAGAACCTACCTTCTTATAAAGTAATCCGTTATTAATTTGGGTTTGGGTCGTCATTTTTAAACCGCCCTTGGACTTCTGGAGGCTCTTAATCCCATGCTTCTGGTTGACCTATAAGCTCATATACTTAATCTTCTTCTGAGGCATATTAAGTTAGTTTTAGCATGCAAAATTGTTCATTATCATTTTGATGAATAGCACCAGCCTGATGAGCTATTGAGAAGTTTCAACCATGTAGCTTGAGGGCCCAAAGCACTTACTGGAAATACAGGTCTTTCATCTGTTGCAACCAAAAAGTGAAGCGAAATCATTTATAATATATTGGATGCTTCCCATGGATATAGGGTCATATTTTTGATAGCCAAGAATACTGCCTAGCATTCTCATTGTCATAGTTGGATGACTTAATAGTGGGAACTGATGCTAAAGATAAGGCTGGCGACAGGAGGCCCAGAAGGTGAAACTTCAGGCTCTTCCTGACCTGAAACACACCTTAGATCAACGCTGGGTGCAAGCCAAGCATGCCCAAGTTGATACTAATGGGGTGCAAAAAGCCCAGCCTCTTATCTCGGCCCAGGCACTAAAATGAACGATTTATGTTACAAACAAAGATGTTCTATTTGGCTAATTGGAGAGCAAGGGTTTGAATCCCGGTCAAGTTATGAAATTTTAAGTTCAGGTAAAATACAGCTTCAACTGATCACTTGAGTGAAGGCACTTTTGGTATATTTTACAAAAACGGATGGAAGCGTTTGTTTATTGGAGCGTCAAGTCTTGGGCACACTTCTGCAGAACCCTAATTCCCCTGAACCACTTTAAATATGTTTTTGCGACCAACATTCCTCGTTGGTTGACTTTCTTAAATAAATTTACCCGTTATTTTCTTCCACCAATGGTTCCTTGGGCGAACTTGGTGGTGGACCTCTTCAGGGAGGTCTCCAACTATGTGGGCACTACCTCTTATCACAATTTACCCAAATCCCAGGTGCTCCCTTGGGCCTCCCAAATCCCCTCCAGATTGAGGCACCCAAGTCTACTGGCGCCAAGTTACACTTGATTATGGGCTCCCCTCTGTGGTCCACTCAAGCTGTGATTTTCTTACTTACCTGGTACTATATGTTGCGCTTTACACCCTTGCCTGGGGTACCTTTTGCACAGGCACCATTCAAGGTGCCTTCTTTCCCATTCTCCTAATGGCTAGTTTCCTAGCAATGTGGGTTTGCATCCCACATCACCTTGCTGGTAACGAGAGAGTTACAGACACTCTCTTAACATTAGTCAACCAACCTTTTTATTATACATGCATGAGAATTATCCATGTGGGACTTTCATTATTAGTAAATTGGGTGCGCTGGCCATTTGTCACTGCCACGATGGTGCTCACCACAGTTTTCTCGTTTGGTTTTGTATTGGTGCATCTTGGCGTTATTCTTGCAACTACCAATTGGGAAGTGCCCACCCTTCCTGCTCATACCTGGTGGTCTCAGACTTTTTCCAATCTTGATGTCATGATTCCCCGCCTTTCTCCCAAGATTTACTCAGAAATTCAACAAGCCTTGGCATCCCTTGAGCCAAAACCCTTGTTAAGTAAAAATAATCTGTCTAGTTCACGTCCACTTTCGCGGGGAGTGGATCTGTTGTCCCAATTGTCAACCCAATGCAGGCAACTGGGTTTTTGCGGTATTCTGCACCCAACCGCTTTTGTGGCGAACAGTGGAGTCTTGGAGCAGGTCTTGGAGCAGAATCAACCTGATGAAGCATCCCTCCATTTCTTCTTCAAGTTCTTTTCTCTGCGTCAAGCAGGTTGGCCGATGAAAGCATACTTAAGTGAATTGTGCAAAAAAGCCCAGGCTTTGCCATTAACCAATGAGGTTAAAACGTCATTTCTCCATTCAACCTTGGACATATCAATGCAAAACTCCCCAATTTGGCAGTCGCCTCCTTCCAATTTTGATCATCTTGTTGAAACCCTTTGGGGTAGTTTCTCCACCCCAGCCTGAAAGGGCCAGGTAATTTGGCCATCATCAGATCAAATCATATAAATAAGGAAGCCAAAAAGTCGCGCGCGCCTCTTAAAATGAGGGAATCTTATCCTTCTAATCCTTCTACTTCTTCTAAATTTGGAACTGTACAGGGGTCTAGCCCCAAGAACGAAGTAAAGGTTTCACATGATTCTGCTGCGATGATGTCACCCATGGTCATCCCTATCATATCGCGTCCTCAACTAGTGATATTTTCTTGAATCATGAGATGCTTCCCACTGATTTCCTCCCCATCTCGGTGGAAAATTAAGAACATTGTGGGGTCTGAACCTGAATTTAACAAAAAAAGGATTTCATTATCATTTTTTCTCCCCAACACGTTACTGAGGTGCATGCTGAGGCATCAGCTTGGGGTTTGGGGGTGATGGCTCTGGATAGCGATGCATACCAAACTTCCTCAGAATGAGTGTGGGTTTGTTAGAACCAGAAAACGCGTTTTATAACAAGTGCAATTTATCCCAGAACGAGCCGTTTATATGCTCATATGGCCTGTATGAGGACACTATTTCTGTATATCAGATTACTCCTGAGAACCCTCGTTTGACCCCTACCATGATTAGGGGTTCTCAGGAAGTTGAAAAGGAACTTCGTCATAAATATAAAGATGTATATGCACCTGCAGAGGGTGTGGTGGGATATGTGGCCTCAGTTGTAAGAGTGGCCCATTATAACTCCCCCTTCTATAATTCCAAATCATACCCTGATGGCTTGTTTAAGCCAGAGGAAGAATTTTCTGGTAAATTGGTGGCATTTTCTTCGTTACATAGATCCCATTCTGGATACTTCTTGTTGACTGCTATCCTTACATCCTCTTATGGAAAGTTCAGCACAACTGTTTTGTGGATACTGGTGCTTCAAATAAGTTTATTGACCAAAACCTTGCTGACTACCTTGAGTTGAGTTACTCACCAGGTGGTATGGTTAGAGGTGAGGCATCTCAAGGTATCCCCACACTGAACATCATGAAGTCAGTCAATTTCCAAATAGGTTCTTATCTATTGTCTGACCAGTTTCAAGCTATTAGACTCTCTTGTTTCCCATTATTTTGAGTGTTGAGTGGTGGCGGAAGTTTAACGTCAGAACAAATTTAAAAGAAAACACTTTATCCTTTTCTTTGACAAATGGTCACCAGTTGATTTTTCCTTTATCTGAGGATAACGGTCAAGGAAAATTACCCCATTGGCCCAATGTTTCCAGTCTATATCTTGCCCCTTTGCTGAAGCCCACCGTGGGACTTTCCTTACCTTCTTGTTTTGGAGAAGTTGGTATCTTCTTTTGATGCAGCTTCAGCTAGTATGCTACCAGAACATTCCGAGTTTGATTGTGAATTTAAATTTACTGTGGATCTGGTGCGTATTTTTTTCCCCCATATACCCATTGACTGTCCAGGAGGAAGAGGTTTTAGATGTATGGGTGAAGGAGCAATTGGCCAAAGGTGCTATCTTTCAGCGTACCTCCCATGTTTGCTCCCCACTTCTCTTTGTGGAGAAGGCTGATGGAACTTTACGTCCATGTGTCAATTATGGAAATTTAAACAATGTGACTGTACCCAACCTCCATCCCAATCCTTTAGATTCCCAGATTGCGCGCTATGCGGAGAAGGCGAAGGTCTTCTCCAAGCTGGACTGCCTCAATTCATTCAATCAAATCCGGATAAAGAAGGGCCAGGAATGGTTAACCGCATTTTGCACCAGAAAAGGAATTTTCCAGTTCCGGGTTATGCCATTTGGGCTTAAGAATGCCCCTGCCATCTTTCAACGCCGCATTGATGCTGCGTTGGGAGACTTGTTTGGGGTATGTGCGGTTGCCTACATGGATGACATTCTGGTGTTTTCCCCCAATCAGGAGTCACATACAGTACACCTTTGACGAGTAGTGGAGAGATTGAGGGCTGTTTGCCTTACCCTCAAGATTAGTAAATGCGAATTCTTCAAGTCCCAGGTTACTTTTCTGGGCAGCGTCGTTTTTGACCAGGGCCATATGATAACTCCAGACAAGGAGAAGGCTATTCGTGAGTGGCCTACCCCCACCTCAGTCAAGAGATTGAGGAGTTTTTTGGGGACATGTACGTTCCTCAAGAAGTTCACACCCAATCTCTCTGAGGTGGCAGCACCTTTATATAAGGACAGCGGTGCCAAGGTGCTTCAGTGGTCCCCCGTTTTGGAGGATGCTTTCCAATCGGTGAAGTGCACCTTGTTATCCACATCCATCCTTCGCCATGTTGACCCTGCAAAGGAGTTCATTGTGTCCTCAGATGCTTCCAACTTTGCCATTGTGGCTGCCCTGTTACAGGTGGGTGAAGATGGGTCTGAGTATCCAGTGGGATATTTTTTAGGAAAATGTCTCTTCATGAGTTAAACTACGGCGTATATGACAAGGAGTTATTAGCAGTGGTGGAGACGCTAATTTATTGGCGTCACCACTTACATGGCTCCTCTCAACCATTCCAGGTATGCACAGACCACTGAGCCTTGTTGTACTACCGTGCTCCACATGTGCTAACACCACGTCAGACCCGTTGGCATGAGACCCTTGCCCTATTTACATTTTCCTATGAGTTCACTAAGGGCAAGGAGAATGGTTTGGCGGATGCTTTAAGCCGCAACCCTGCTTGGCTCCCAATCCAAAGGAGGTAGAAATTCACAACACCCGGTTGATGATTCCACCAAGTATGATTCTGTCTCAACTTCCTAAGTCCAGGGTACATACGCCAGCGCTCATGCCTCTGGAAAATGCAGCAGAATATAGTATTTTTAGAAAGGTAGTTCTTTCTCAGCTGTTATCAGCCGAATATGCTGTTGTTCTTGCTAAGAGCTCCCTGAATCAGGAGGAATTATCCAAGGTTATTACATGAAGGATGAGATGGTGTGGTTTCAGGGGCGCCTATGGGTTCCTGCTGACCACTACGGCCTGGAGATCATCCAGGACCATCATGATGGAATCACTGTTGGTCATCCTGGGAAAAGCAAAGACCTTGAGTTGGATATGACGTACTTTTACAATTGGAAGGGCTTGCCTGTTCAGGTAGGGCGGTACTGTAAAGAGTGCTTGATCTGCAATCAAATGAAACCAAACGGCAACCTTTAGCATGGTTGCTGGTACCAGTCCAAAAGGCTGAAGTGCCCTGGACTTCCCTATCAGTGGATTTAATTGTGGAGTTACCAGTTTCAGATGGGTATGATGCAATAATGGTGGTGGTGGACCGCTTTACAAAGTTCGCCCACTTTATTCCTTGCAGAACAACTGTAACTGCTGCTGAAATGGCCAGGCTCTTCGCTGCCCATGTATTTGCGCTTCATGGGGTTTTTCAAGAAATCATTAGTGACGGGACTCCAAATATTCTCCATTTTTGGGAAGACAGGTAAAACTCTTCAAATTTGCCCCGCCGTTCAACTGCTCATTACCCTTCAGATGGGCATCTGGATGAGTGAACTAAAGCGAACAATTTCTGCGTTGTTACACCACCGCAGACCATTCAAATTGCTTCTCACCTTCCCATGGCCCAGTTTAGCTACAACAACACTTGCATTCATCAATCAGTTGTTCACCCTTTTTTTGCTAACCATGGCTTTAACTCTGCTTTTAACACGGAGACCAGCTGTGGCTCCAAAGTGGAAGCGGTGCTGGACTTTGCTAAGACTCTCAAGAAGGTCCATTAGGGGGTGTCTGTCATGGAAACGACAGAAGAAGTTTAGACCAGCCTGCCAGTCAGAATGCGTGAGCATCCAGAAAGCAAGCCAGAATGCAGAGGCATAGCTGACCATATGACTTG
>JAKSZP010019422.1:0-13956 GCA_022478985.1 Massospora cicadina | reverse complement strand
TCCTGTTGCCCAGCCTTATCTCTAGCATCAGTGCCTACTATTATGTCATCCATCCATGACACTCAGCTAATCTGCCAATTGAGGGCAGCGGAAGACATTGTCACCAATGAAATTGACAAGTTGCTAGAGCAAGGGATGCTTGAACCATCCAAGAGTCCATGGGCTTCGCCTGTTCTGATTGTAAAAAAGAAGGATGGCATTAACCACATAGTAATAGATTATTGAAAGCTCAACATTATTACAAAAAAGGACTTATACCCCTTGCCAAGGATTGATGATGCTTTGGATTGGTTAGGGGGAGCCCATTATTTTTCAGCGATGGACTTGATATCAGGTTACTGGTAAATCGAGATACCCTTAGTGGAACAGGAAAAATGTGCTGTAATCACATCCAATGGCCTTTTTCAACTGATGTGGATGCCTCAAGGACTGTGCAACGCCCCAGCTACATTTCACGAGCCATGTACACTATTCTTGGTGACCTGAAACTGTCATGCATCCTTGTACACCTTGATGATATTAACATTTTCTCTAAAACCTTTTTGAAGAATCTTAATCATTTAGAAGCAGTAGTTTGCCAGCTGGCTGAGGCAAACATTAAAATTAAGCCTCTAAAATGTAACTTCATCAAAGATCAGCTGGAATACCTGGGGTTCGTTGTAGACTCTAAAGGGCTGAAACCACAGCTGGCTAAGGCGGAGGACATCAGTAAAATGACTAAACCTAATAGTAAACGTGACATACTGGTATTTTTGGGAATGGTTGGTTACTACTGGCGCTTTATCCCTAATTTTAGCTGTATTGGGGGGCCACTATTCGAGTTGTTAAAAAAGGACGCTGTGTTTTAATGGGTGGTTTGTTGTCAATACGCTTTTGATACACTATGTATGGCGTTGACTAGCGCACTAATGTTACGCTATCCAAACTTTGATTGGGAATTTATTGTTCAGAAGGATGCATCCCTTTCCGCCGTTGGGGCAGTACTTTCTTAGAAAGATGACAAGGGAGAGGAACATCCTGTAGCATACTGTAGTCGAAGTCTGAACTGCCATGAGCATAATCAAACTGTGACCAAGCAGGAATGCTTAGTAGTGATCTACGCATATAAGCAATTCAGATTCTATTTGCTTGGGGTAAAGTCTAAAGTTGTAACAGATCACGCGTCATTATGCTGGTTGCAGAACCTCAAAGAACCTGAAGACCATTTGGCTTGATGGGCTCTTAAGCTGTAGGCTTATGACTTTGAGATCCTTCATCATACTGGAGTAAAGCATCAGAATGCTGACTGTTTATCTTAATTGCCAACTATTGCTTTGATGGCAGACCTCAGCAATGTGATGTACAATAAGATTCTTAGCGGAAGATATGACAATGAACCACCCCAAGTGATAAAAGTGTTAAATGAGATGCAAACGAATACCTTTTTTTAAGAAAGGGGAACTGTACAAGTGGATTGACAATTCTACGGTGAATTTTCTGTGACCTTCAGCAAGGCCAAGAATCATTAAGAGCGCCCACAAGGTAGTTGGGCATGGTGGAGTGCATAAGACAATGGAGTTATTGCACCCTCAGTACTATTGGGAAAGTATGAGCTTCGATGTGCTCAAAACTATTTCCTGTTGCCATCAGTGCCAAGTGGAAAAGCCATTCCACCATAAGGCTTCATAACGGATAGTGAAACCACATTTTGCTTGGCACACGGTTTCCCTTGATGTCATTGGTCCCTTGCCAACAGGAGCTAACCAGTGTAAGTACATTCTGGTGGCTATCGACCACTTGACCTGGTGGGTCAAAGTGAGGGCGATATGAGATTTGGGGTGGTTACAGTGGCCAAGTTTGTGATGAAATGCATTATTCAAAGACATGGCTACCCTCAGTTTATTCTCACTGATAATGGAACCAACTTCACCTCGCACATCCTCCCCAAACTGAATGAGCTTATGGGAATCTGTGGGATTCAGATGACCCCATACTACCCCAAATCCAGTGGAATGATCAAACAGGCGAATGGGACTTTGGTGAACATACTACAAAAATTAGTAATGGATCGACCAACTGATTGGAGCTCCCTCCTTTCCACTGCTGTGTTTGCATATAACTTTAGTTACTATTCTGCCACAGGGAAGAGTCCCTTCCAACTACTATAAATCTGACGCCTGGCTCTTCCATAATTACTTTATTTGTGTTTAGAAGACACTAATGGAATGGAACCCCACCACTATTTGACTAACCTTCCAAACAAACTGATCAAATTGCAAACTGAAGCATATTCCTTCAGCTTAGCCAAGAAGATCAGGAATCAGGCTGCTGATCAGGTATGTTGTAACATATTGGTGCAGTTCAAGGAAGGCGATATGGTTCTCTTCCATGACCAACATGGGTTCAGGTGGAAACACAAGCTGGCCAGTATTTGGATTGGTCTATTTGAAGTTATAGAGAAAACTGGAGTCAATGCATATACCATCAAGGACCCCACAAGTGGTCATATAATTAACTGAGTGCGTGCAAAGCTCCTCCAACCATACAAACAATAGGAACCTTATCATCCAGTCAAGGGGGCGGTAATGTCCCAATTCTAATAAGACAGGACAATAATCGTGGGATAGCTAATGAAGATTGGGAAGAATCTGCCAAATATGATATCATTTACAATTATTTGAGTGCCTTGAGATGAGGTGATATTAGGATATATTGTGTTATTATTGGATTGCCTCTAAATAAGGAGATAAGGCGATAAGGCAATGTTTAAAATTATTCGAGGTGGGTCAACCTTGGGACAAATATACCACACTGGGAATGTTTTCTAGCCAGTGCAGGTTTTGAGTTCAAAACCTGCACTAGGGGTGGAAGCAGTTTACCTGCTCGGCTAACCACCCTTTGATAAGGCAATGTTGACATTTGACAAATACAAAGTAAATCGCTTACAATTAGGGTGATAGAGAGTTAGAGAATAATAAGCTAAAACTGAGGAGAATTGGTGGAATAGAATAGCCTAGGCTATGTGAGTAGTATCATCTGAAGCTGCTGTATATAAGCGAGATTGGCGATTGAGAGAGATTAGGTTGTTAAAGTAAAAAGAAAGCGGAACAACTAAAGGTCACTGTAAATATTATAAATAAGTAAAAGAGTCTATTGGGGTGATTACTCTTATTTTTAGTATATTTTTAAGTTTATCCAAAGGACTGACAATCCCCATATCATCTGTCTGTTGATCAGTGGTTTGACCTTTACAAACAATATGGCGGATCCTAATGATACTAAGCAATTTTATAACAATGGCCATCCAAAATCTTTGGAAGTAAATACATTGGTAGATCTGGAAATAATCCCTTAATCACATAGATTAATCTAGCCTCATTAGATTAATCTAATTTCATCTTGAAATGATTGTGAAATCGTCTCCAGAAATTTCCAATCATTGAATGAATACTAATGAGTCAAATGATTCTCTCCACTACTTGAATCAATCATTTCCTGTTTTGACCTCATAATCTTCATTGGTAATGTTAATCAATAACCTAAATTGGTTACTTCTCATTTCATTATTAACCAATGTCTTTTCAAATGTCTCATCTAACACTTCACTCCTTGGGACTTGCCGGAAAATTGCCTATGGGCTCTGCTAGTTGGCAGGCTAACCAGTATGAAGACTGGTCAGCCCTTGCATTTTACCTTAGGCATTTGGGCCAGCAGCACTGGATAACCCCTTGGTGTGTCACTGCACCATTTGGGGATCCCACATCCTAATCTCTAACCAACGAGATAAATATAAACTTATAAACAAAGGTAGATTAGGCAAAGGGAGATATTTATTGAGAAGGAAGTGCCAGGTATTTATACTATTTACAACAGGGCTACTGAGCCCACTGCTGACCTATTGGCTCTTCTGCTGGTTCTTCCAGACAACCACTCTTCTTCTTCTACTACTGCATTATTCTCTTCCCTGGCGTCAGCCCTCTCGCTCCATCCTTCCCAATGTATGAATTAGTTTTGGCTCATCCTCAGCATTATGTTGCCTGTGAGCTATATAAAATATTAATCTAAATAAATATCAAATTTGGATTTGACCTTTGAGTTGATAATAATGCACTGGAAACAACTTCAGTCACTCGCTTTGACTCTGAATATCTCAGCATCTCACCAACATCTCTTCTCAACTTATCTCAGTTGATTGATTAATAATTGCCTTATTCAGGCGATAATTGATTATATTAAATGAGGCACCAGAAACAACCTCGGCTTCCTTGAACTCATAATTGTCAGATCTGCTGACATTAAATAAATAGTATAGGCAGCAAAATCATAGATGGATGATTGAAAAAAATACATCAGCTTTCCGCCAGAAATCCCACTACAGTCCATAAATGGAAGTTGGCGTCAAACTCTGATTCCGCTGACTGTACCAATTGGATCATCCTTAGTTTATAGTCGCTGGTGATCCTTATACTAATTTGGGACCACCAATTGGCCCTACTCAAACCTACTTCCAAACTCGGCGGAATACTAATTTTGAATCACCCTAATTGGGGAGCAACTAACCAACAATTGTATTAAATAACCTGAAATTCAGTCTATAAGCCATTCTGCTGGGATTATCCATATCATCCCAAATAATGATAAATCATTGGAGGATTATATCTGGTTAAAATTCTGACAGGACTATTTCAAGTGGACCCAATTTTAACCCAAGTTGGCCCTGCTGCTCCTCTTCATCTCAGGTAGATGTCGTGTGGAACAGATTTTCTTGCAGCATTAGACAGTTCCATATCTAGGCTGCAAGACCTTTTCCTGACTCTTAAGGATCCTCAATTCGCTTCACTAGGAGCTCCACTTCTAGCTTGGTGAACGCAAATGAACGTGATCCACTTCAAGTTCTGTCTTCATAATTTGCTTCCCTAGTAACTTATTGACAGAATTAGAAACATTTTATATGACATTACGTTCTAGTATCTTCTACTCAACTACACCCCTGTAGTGAGCACAAATTGTTAAAATTTATATGTTTCCTGATTATTCTCAGTTATTAACCCCTATAGATATATTAACTGCAAAGGTTCAGATTTTGTGTAATTCTCCACGTTGTATGATAGTAGTTGATATAATCGTTGATGATAGTATGGTGACTATTATCCATAGTGAATTGAAGTTCTAGAAATTGGTCAAACAAACAGCCAGTTTACTCACAAAATACTTATGATGTCCTTATTAGGGATTCTTTCCCTGGTACCACCTAAACTCAATCTACACTCAGATCCCTGTTTACAGTTTCTCTGTGACACACAGTCAGCAGAAATCCATTTGTTGATTAAGCTTCTTCTCCGGATCCCCACTCAGATTTGTATTTATTTGAGTCACGCCGACCAGGGGATGGACATTACCAAAATCACAAAAATTAAAACCTGATCAAAAATGAACGAAAAGATAAAATTAAACTGCAAACCAGGTGGGTAGCGGAAACTGCTAACCCACCAAGGCTGAGGGTGAGGGGGGGTCAGGCGGTTTGTCCTCAGAAAAATCCGCTGTGGCCATGTCAGTTTGATTTAAAAAATGGATTCAAGCGGAGAGCCAGGGCGTTGGGGCATCCACATAGTGGGGGTGAAGGACATTGTAGTATGAGTTCTCAACCTCTTCATCAAGCTGAGCGCGATATATTGCTTCAACAAATTCTGTGATATGAAATTCATCTTGAATGCGGGCTTTGGGGAGTTTGGCAAAATCAGTGATACTCTTGTGGGTGAATTTAGCAGATGGGTTAAATTCTGCTAGTATAGCGACATGCATGATAGCGGCTTCAGCATCGTCAAACAACTTTGAGATGTCACTGCAGGGAGATTTGGGAAAATCATGGATGGGGGAAGTAGAGTGTGGGAAGCCCTTCATGGAGTTTAGCCACTGATTTGGCCACTGCTTTGCGTAGGTTTGGGCAACAGGGAGAGGCCACCACAGCTAAGGCGAGCTGGTGGTCGCTTTGGTAGGGGGCAGCATTGGGTAGCAGAGTAAAAAGTTTGGGAGGTGGGTTATCATCAAAATCAGAAGGAAAAATTCAGCTTGACCATAATTGAACTAGCTGAGAAGTTGACATGTTTGTTTACTCATGATAACTTTACCTGATTTGTCAATTTCGGCCAGTAGGTCCCATGGATTTTGGTTCACAAGGATAGCGGATGAAGAATTGGGGTGGGTAAGAGTTAACTGGGCAACTTGGGAGCAAATGGTGGTCCAATCCTGACTCTGATTGGTGGGGCATATTTGGGTGAGTGAATGTGGGTAGTCAATTTGGTGGGGGCTGATTTTTCACTCTGGCCCATTGAATTAGAATGTTGGGTGGGAGGGGGCAGCAAAATGCCCCATTTGGGACCCACTGAATGTGGCTCCAGACCCACATCAGAGAAAGTGGCTTGGGGCAGGATTTTTTGGAATGGTCAAGTCCTAAACAGAGGGGACAAATTTGGTGACCATTATCTACCTGAGCCCAAAAAAAGTGCTCAGGCGCTGCTGCAATATGAGCATGGGGGGAATTTGTTAGCGATGGCAGGGTGGTGGGGGATTATGGTGGCAGTGGCGCGAAGTGCAGCAAGGCGCTCTGCACCAGAAGGAACAGCGAAGACAAGGTTGGGTTGTGTCCCATAAGCCATAAGCCCTGCCACCAACTGTTCATATAAAATTTGGGGTGGGAGGTGGGAGGGAAGATTTGCAAATGACACCACTATTGTGGTGTCTGTTGGAAGGCGAGTTCAGGTGGTAGGAATGGGGGTGTTTTTGTATATTAGGGGAGTGGAGGCCGCTGCTGCAGCATCCTCCTCCATTTGGAAGCCAATATCAAAATAGCCCTTAAAAGGGCGGAAATTGATGAATATAGCTGGTGCAAACGCAGCAGTGGCCACTTTGATTATTGCCTTGTCAGCATACGGGAATAAACGCCCATATTCAATATGGAGACAAATCAGATGTTGGATCTGGGTAGGGCGAGAGGATGGGGGCGAGAGGGGTGGATGCGCGCCAGATGGAGCGTTAAGTCCCATGGGGGGATAAAACAGCCAGTAGAGTTTAGCGGACTGTTTGAGCCCATCCAAATTCATTTTCCTGCAGGGTGGAAAACGCTGGGAGGTGGAGCACTGCTGCCCCATGCTGGAGCAGCAGGCGGTGGATATGAGGACATTAACTGGAAAACGGGCATTGGAAGATGGCGGTTGTAATTTAAACTCTTGTTTTTTATAAAATCGCTCAAAAGTGAGTTCATGCGGAAAGAAAACCTTCCCCACTCAGATTCATACCCTTATTTAAAAAGTCTCCCAATTAGAGAACACAGAAAGAATTTCCTTAAGAAAGAATAGAACTCAAAATGGATATTAATAAAGTAAACTAAGATTATAATCTGGCTATAAGTCTGTAAAGTAGTGTGTTTTTATTAGTGAATTCTTTAGGGAATTTATAGTGGGTATTTGGCGCCTAAATCTTGGTTGGCACCTACTCAATAAATGACAGCCGTTGCCATTATATCACCCATTCTTGTCTCAGCTATGATGGTCTTCTCATCCTGGCTAGGATTCCGTCATTGGACATTCTTGAGACCTAAAAAAGAAAGAGTCAGAAAACGTGTCCCTAACGTTTTCCTCTCAAGTCCAAGTGAACCAACCATATTTGGAAAGCGACCTGCTAGGTAATGGGAATTGTTACCCATTAAGACAGCTTGTGAACCAACTGATTGATTTTCTAGTTGCAGGCGACATCATTTACCCCATAACTTAATCCTTAAATTCCCAATCAGTTGGTGATGAAACCTGACCAATACCAATCAGTACACCTGATAGTTAATCAACGATCAGATGCCCCTATTTCATTGACAACTCTGCCAACGAGATCTTAAGCATTCATTCAGATTGATCCCTGATATATCTGACCAGGCAAATAACCTAAAATCCCCAATAAAGCATTTACCCTGAAATCAGGGTCAACTGATATCTAAATCACCTCAAATTAGGGAATTATCCCCTAGTGATCCCTGGTAATCTAGTTGTCTGGGAATATGGGCAAAAATCCAACAGTCGCACTGAAAGAAAACCATCTGGTTAAGGGGATGGCAATGTTATTTTTTACCAGATGGATTCCTTCTGATAGTATAATGATTAGGGGGGTTGATTAGTTGGGCGTGAATTTTGGCTAATTGACTAGTTCAATACTTAATGTTATAAATTAAATCGGGTTTAAGTTTGGCAGAAACTGAGTTCACTGCTGAAATGCCATTCTAAGATCGTTGTGGGGGTTTCTGGAAGAAAGTCAATGAATTCATTATCAATCATCCAAAAATGGTTCCACCAACTAATTTGGAGCACTGGCAACTCATGCTGAGGATGCTCAATGTTTTATCTAAATATGAATTTATATATTATCATCCAGCAAAAAATGATAAGGATGGATTGACCTAATGTATAATTTAGTGATCAGATGAGCGGATCTGGGGTGTATCGGTATTAGGTATGAATGAATGAAGTAACAATATGATAAAGTTCTGACATCAAGTGGCTGATGGGTTTTCCAGTATTGATTGGCCAAAGAGTACTTAAGCGCAGTAATCCCAAAGTAGTATAATAGTTGTTCATTACTTCCTAATAAACAATATCAATTTCACCCATCTTTTCCTATATGTTGAAGTTACAAGAGCAACTAGAGTAGAGAAGGTGGGACAGGAGATCCCCAATAGGCGCGGGTGATCATGCCTGGAGTGGCCAGCGTTGCCAGCTCCCTTGCCTCCTCCCAATGAGGAACTGGTGAGAACCTGGCCAGCTGGCTACAGTGGTTATGCTGACTGGCCACCAACCTTGCAGGATGTAATGTGGGATTGCCATAGCCACCCAAGATGGCGGATGGACTCGCCAGGGCATGCCCGGATGTATTGGTGAAGGGTTGTGAGGGTGGGGCAGCATGGAGGTGCCTGAGCCACCCAGGATGAGATAGGACTTGCTGGGGCACACGCGGAGGATATCTGGGGCTAAGGCAAAGTCATTGGTGGTTGGTTGGTGGGTTGGATGTGGACTTGCAGGGGTTGGTATGCCAATGAAGGCAAAAAGGCAAAGGGCCAACTAGTCTTTATACTGGTTGCCTGGCACACTAGTGGGGCCCATGGTCAATTTTGTGACAAGCTTTTAGAGGATTAGATATGATCTTGCAGACTTTTGCACAGAGGTTAAATCCACTAATATAATGGAAGGATGATATGGAGATTGTCATTTCTCATATAAAGATAATAAAGTACTAAAGTAGAAGCAAAGTGCTTCCAGAAACATAATCATTATTATAAAAGCAGCTTCACATTGCCAAAGCCAAAGGGTCTACACCAGATATCAACTTCTTATGTCATAGTCAGCTGCAGCTTTCCAACAAAAAGTGATTTCCTTTTCACTCTCTGTCACTAATGTTATCTCTCTTGCTGCGGTCACTAATACAACTAAGCAGGTAATCTCACTATTTGCTCATTGTAAAAAATATTCAAGGTGGGTCGACCTTGGGACAAATATACCACACCGAGAATTTTCTAGCCAGTACAGGATTCGAACTTGAAAACTGCACTAGGGTGGAAGCTGTTTTACCCGCCCATCTAACCACCCTTTTATTTGCTCATTGTAACTCTTAGCGGAATTGTAACCATATCCCCACATTTCCCATTATTTATCTATCATCAAATTAACTGGTAACTATTAGCAACAAGTTAATATAAACTATTATTTAATTTCCTTGGCTTCTAGTCACCAAGAATATCATAGTTGAATGACTTGATAGTAGGCGCCAACCCCAATGATAAGGCTGGGCGGCAGGAGGCCCATAAGGTGAAACTTCAGGCCCTCCCTGAACTCAAGCACAACTTAGACCAACGCTGGGTACAGCCCAAATATGCTCAGGTTGGTACTAGTGAGATGCAAAACTCCCAGCCCCTTGTATAAGCCCAGGAATTAAAACATATGAGCTATTTAACAAATGAAGATGGTTTGATTTTGTTGATTGTGGAACAGGGGTTTGAATCCGTTCTAGTTAAGAAATTATGCATACAAATAGAATAAACTTCAATCAATTACTTGAGTGAAGACAATTTTGGTGTATTCTGCCAATTTGGACAAAAGTTTTTGCTTATTGGAGCGTCAAGGCTTGTTCCCACTTCAGCAGATCCAGAATTACCCTAGCAATGTTTAAATTTGGTTTTTTGTGACCAACATTCCTTGTTGGTCTACTTCTCAATAAACTTTCCCTTTTTTCCATTTTATTAATGTTATCTTGGACGATCCTGTGCACGGACCTCTTTGAGGAGGTCTCACGCTACATTAACCATTCCATTTTAAATATGATTAGGTTATCCCCTAATGCACCGTTGGTTCACCCAGGTTCTCTCCAACCTGGGACGCTTACCCCTTCTCCCTCTGTGCACCGCGTCGTTTTTGGTTGTTTATTTACTATAAAGATCACACTCCTCTACTTAAGTTATTATTGCTCCATCACCCTCTGCTGAGCTCTAGTACCTTTTGTACTAATAACTAGTTCCCTGGCGTTGGCCCTGTTCACCAAGCACTACCATGCTGGATATAGGAGAGTTATAAACACTCTCCTTACAGAGAAATCAAAATATAAATTATACTTATACTGCTTTCCAAGGCAACCAGATCTGGAAGATTTTTCTATAATCGCTCAACTATCATTATTTAAATTTATTAGATCCTAGTTTTCAGCATACTGGGATGAAACACTTTTTTCTAATTGCAATCACTTATTGTAACCAATTTTATTCAAGACTGGTAAGTTTGATAATTTATACAAGGAGATTAGTGTGCACCCAATGTCAGGTAAAGGTTGGGCTAGCATTGTAAAGGGCATAGGGTCAGGTTTCGCACCATATAAAAAAATAAAATGCCCACGTGACACTGGTAGCCAGGACAAAACTAAGAAAGTTGTGGTGAGTATCTTGCTGGAGATTTTAGCTTGGCAAGCAAAATGCAACCAATACATCAAAACTCCTTATTCCCATCCCCTGTCATCAGTGGAGCATGGGCTTCAAGAAATTTATTTTGATACTTATTTGATGGCTTTTGAGAGAAATTCTGTGGTGATGTAAACAAATCATTTTCTGACCAAAATGTATGTAGCACCTCATTCTATGATCCAGGGTTGGTTAGACCTCAGGTTTGAAACTGTGCAAGCAGCAGACAAAGCTTCACAGGTGCATATGGTGGTCAATCTCCCAGATGGTCAATAAGTGGTCAAAAACAAAGAGCACTCAGACCAAATCTAACCAAATTTTTGTTACTTTTGACTTTCTTCCATAATGGTGAGATGTACAGTGATCAAACGTTACCTCCTGGATTTACTAAAGAGTTACGGGGAATTACACTATTTTTAAAATGCAGCGCTTTACACTGATGCTGGAGTTTAGCATGGGTAAAGCAATTGCAGTGATCACCCCATCTGCAATTATCATGGAAGACTTGATCCAAATCCCACACACCGCAGTGCTCATTATTAATGGGCAAGACTCCTGCCCATTCCACATTACAGTGGATAGCACATCCCCTATCTGAACCTATTTTCATGCTTTTGGCTATAGGGCACACACCTGCCCTTCCAAAGAGGGCATCGCTAAGCAAGAAATTCTCTCTGATGCAATGTGAAGTGCTGACTCCCGCTATGAACTGACATTGACACCTATGCCACCTTCTCATGGGGTGCAAAGGGGTATTATATACAGGTTAAGCCTGTGTCCCTATAAGAGCGCAAAAAGGCCAAACAGGCCCATAGAGTGGTGGCCAAGGCAGCAGCCTCAACAGCATCCGTGATCCTGCTGGCCCAGACCCAAGCTGGCATCAAGTCATTTGCAGCTGAAGCGGCTCAAGAATCTGCTCACCAATCAAATTGGGCCCACCAACCTGTGGACCAGATGTTTGAGTCAGATTCACCTGTACAAAGTTACTACGCACCAATCAAAACCAATTTACCCATCCCAACCCTTCCAAAGTTTGAATTGACTCATAATGGTTCACCACAGGAGCATTAAAATACAAAAACTTGGCCAAAGTCAAAACTTAAAAAACGAAAATCTAAAAAACTGATATTTTCCCTAAGGACAATTAGGACTCAGTTTTGTCAAACACATGTAAAGCCACCAAGGAGAATCTTGAAAAAGAGGTAAAGGAAGGGCAAGGGGGACCTTCCCAATGCTCCCAAGGTGCTATGGGGATCTCCTTCACTATAGGGACAAGGAACATCGCTGGACTCAAGGCCTCGCCATCTTGGGCTAAAAACTGGCTTTTTAAAAACTTACCTGTGGACATCCTGGCAATTCAGGAATCCCACTGTCCACACGGTGCCAAGGACACATGGGCAACCATGCTCCTCCCCTCCCTTTCTTTTTGGTCGCTGCATTATTGGGGTGCTTATATGCATGTCCCAAAGTTTTAAAATATATCTCAAAATTCATATCTTAATGGTCATGTGCTGGCCATGCCCTTTTCATGGTGTTGGATTTTTAGGTGGAAAAGATGCTCGCAGGTGCTTTTTACTTTAATCTAACAATTGGGGAATTGAACCCAATTATAATAATAAAAGTAAATAAACAATAAAAACCAAAAAGTTGTATTTTTTATATGTTTATTATCTGTAGAGGGAGATAAGATATGAACCCCCTTAATAAGTCAACAATTAGTATTTAAGATGTTGAGGGAAGGGCTTTTTCTTTCCCATTACTATCACTTTTAGTAACACAATTCTACGCAATTTCTCTGAGATTGACAATCAACCAGGAAATATGAGCAAATTTGTCCGCAACAACACTAGTTGGGTGAAAGTGGCCAGTGCGAAAGGCCCAAAGCCCTCCCAATCTACTGGGGAAAAATTCCCCAGCAGAATGTTGACATACCCTCCCACCAAAAAGGTTGAGCACAGCACTGCACCCGGAGTTTTGCAATTTCTGCAAAAAATGGGCGCATATACCAAAATAGAACACTCCCAACCCCTGTCCTCCATTGAGCACGGCCTTAGAATTATGGTCAGTGATACTTACCTCAAATTGTGGAAAAAATGGGGGAGGACTTCTACATGACTTTCCCAAACACCATCTTGGTAAATTATAAAAATTTACATAGAGGATGGGTGGACGTTGGGTTCATAACCGCGGAGGAAGCAGCAAAAGTTGTATTCTCTGTAAAAATTAACAATGAAGACTGCACCATCCGCATGGTGCACACACAATGGAACGAGGCAAACAACCTATTCATCATATTTGACCAACTCTCAAGCACCATGCACTGTGATATCCTTGCAGATAAGCTCCGCGGGGGCTTCAAAGGTTATGGCGTAATCAAACAGTTTGAATTTGAGAAATTCCCCCTCCTGCCCCACCTGTGTACAGGAAAGGTAAAAACATTATAGAGCCCAATCAGGACGTGGTAGAGGATATCACCCTCATTCCACGCACGGCGACCATCAACCTCCCCAATGGCAGCATATCTTGTCCCTTCTGCATCACACCAGAACACACCCCACCTATATGTGAATTTTGCTCAGCTATAGTCCACAAAGACCACGCATGCCCCATCAAGTGCGGGATTGAAGCACCGGAATTTTGTGAGGACAATATGGACAAAACAAGCCCAACTATTGGCAAAATTAAGGACTCCACTTTCGCCTTCTATTTGGGTGAAAGAGCTGATTGTTGGACATTCTCCTTTTCAACTAAACAAAAGAATGTTGAAGTATTAGTGCTCCCAAATCTGCTACTATGATTGGCCCATCACTTGCCTGATCTTCAAATAATATTGTGGATATCAACGCTATGAGTACCCACAATGAAAAGACCTTAGCAGATTCTTGGTGGAATCCTAACCATCGAAAAAATATGATAATTACAAAAATTAGCTTAAAAAGGTAATAATTAATAATAGGAATACTCTGACTTCTCAGATGAATTTGAGGAGTTCC
>JAKSZP010019421.1:0-14023 GCA_022478985.1 Massospora cicadina | reverse complement strand
CGAATGGTCGAAACTATCTAAGAGGTTTTGGAAGCCTGCATGACCTGCTGATCCCAAGACTGGGCCAACCCTCGCTATCAGCACTCCGTCGTCGCGCCCACCAAGCCCTTCAATGTCATCAGTATCAACGTGGTGGGTCCCCTACCCACTGGTCTACATGGTCACAAGTATATTATTCTTGCCATAGACCATCTGACTAAGTGGGTTGAGGAGATCTCAGTTCCTGCAGCCACGGCCAAGGCTACCGCCTTGTTCCTTGTTTGCTCCATTTTCACCCAGCATGGGTGCCCTCAGACCTTTCTCTCGAACAATGGTTTGAACTTCACCTCCCAGGTAGTACAAGAGCTAACTTCACTATTTGAAACCACCCAGAGTTTCGCTGCTCCCTACCACCCTTCTACTAATGGGGCGGTGGAAAGGGCTAACGGAACTCTCGTCTCCATCCTGCAGAAGTTGGCTGCCTCAGATCCTGGCCGCTGGAACCACTATTTGCCCAGCGCCCTGCTTGCATACCGAGTAAGCTACCACCATGTTATCAAAATGTCCCCATTTGAAGCCCTGTATGGGCGGGCCCTACGACTACCCAGTAGTGTCCAGCCCCTGTTCGAAGCCTCCACTCCTGAGAACGCCAATTTAAATATGAGGGCCCTTGTCAATGAAATTGTCCAGCTCCAAGCCCAAGCCACTCAAGGCATTGTTATCACCACTGGAAGAGAGACATCCTGATCTAATCTCAGATGACCCTCCTTACCAGAAGTTCAACTAGGTGACCTCATTCTCTTTTATCATCATCAACTGGGAGGCTGACAGAACAAGCTCGACGTACTGTGGTCTGGGCCCTACAAAGTGATACACAAGGTGAAGTCTGAATACTCCATTGCTGATACCAAGCAAGGGACTGTTGTAAACCGAGTGCATGGTCAGTTCCTCTGGCCGTACTTCCCCCTCCAACAGGATCTTAAAGGGGGCCTTGTCAGGATTCAAGATAATAATTGTCTCGAATTTCCATCTTCTGAATCCAGCTGTACCAAGTCAATCATTGATTCCAGCCAAGATAAAACTTTTTCTGGATCAAGCTTACCTAGTACTGAGTCACATGGAGCGGGCTTTCCACCTTCTCAGTCAGGTGAGCAACAATATCCATTGAGGACGCCCTCGAGGAGGCCTTTCTGGAAGGTTACTAAAGATCCTGATCAGATGAGGACCCAAAGATCCCGAAGGTATCAAGTTCCCACGCACCCTATAAATATTGAAGCATTTTGAATTAATAAAATATTTGGTAAACTAACCTTAATTTTCCTGTTTCCTCTTTGTTGCTCACTTCTGATTTTCCAGCTTTGAGCCACCTCAAACCCTGGCGCCAGTCAAGAGAACTGTTGCGCTGACACACCCAACAACACATGAGCCTCATTAGTGAATCGCTCTGCAAACTGTATTAAAGACTCATTTCTTGAAAAGATATCATTAAAAAGTCCGCCTTGCGCTGAGCCATTTTCGCTTTGCCCTCAAACAGGCGAATTACATTCTCCTTCACCTCTTGGTAAGCTACAGTACTGTTTTTAAGATAACAAGTAACTTGATCAGCACTTGAAACATCCAGCTCAGATAACAACAGTTTAGCTTTTTGTCAATTAGAAGCCCCTTTTATGGCAAACTCAAACCGCTTGAAGAACCCATTTATGTTACCATCACAGTTAGATAGGGGCAGCCTATCACTGCAGATTTCCTTTTCCTTAACAACCTTATTTAATTTATACTCTGCATAATCTAGCCACTCTGTCATGCTGCTCAAGAGGTTGGCAAGTTGGTTGACATAGTCACCTACCAGGAGCAGTTGGCGGAAGGCATGGTTGAGCTGCTCAGTAATATTCTTATTCTCATGAAAAAGCACTTTTTGCGCCTGAAGTAAGGTATCCAAAGAAAGCTTCAGTTCCCCATAGTGAGATATTTCAATCGCCGGGGGTAGTACCCCATCAGAGCGAGCTGGTTGCACCATAGGTGCAATTGATGAAGTCGTTATTAGTTGATCAATGGGCCCCTGTAGTGAGCACCACTGTTAAATTTTTGGCGGATAAGGTTTATTTCCGCTGAACGAGTTACATAGGGTTTAGCTCACTGATCAATGGCCAAACGATATGGAGATCGTTGGTCCCCTTTAAATAAACGTAATAAACTATATAAATAGGAGGCAATCATACCAGCTTCGCTACTTTTTATTGTAATATGATCTAAATGGCAGACCCTCTCTGCTTACGTTCTCTACTTACTCCTACTCACTTCATCTGTTTTCCTCCCTTTTCTTCTTCTAAAACCTCCTTCCTCTTCTCTCTCTCTCAACATTTAATCCCCGGTATTCCTCAATGTATTTGACACATTTCGCTTAGTAAATCTCAATTTGCTATCAATGTAGAATTCAGGTCAACCATCAAGGCTTTAATGTAATTTCCTTGATTACTGAACCCTAGTTGATTTGATCAATTCACCTCGCATTGCTCTAACATATTACTCGCCCTCAGAGTTCGCTTTGCATCTAATTAACAATTCACCAGAACACTAGCTTATCGCTCAGTCATATTGAAATCTCAACAGGGGGTCACCCCATTGGCAGAGCTGCGAGGTGATCCTTGAGAGGGCTCCTGCGAGGCACTGGAGATGGGCTCAGACTCTGCTTGTCAACCAGAGAACTTCCAATGTTTTGATATGGTTTGGGATTTTGCCTGAGCTAATGCTATTTGCCCCTCGACCTTGGTCATGACTGAAACTTTCTCATCAAGGATGGCTCCTGGGTGAGTGGCAGCCATGGTGATAAGGATGTCAGGGTTTAGATCCTGGTGGAACATTCACGCAATCTGGGTGGAGGTGACTTTGGCTGCCTTTGCCAATGGGCGGTAGATACAGGCATACTCCGTGACTGACATCTTCCCTTGCATGAGTGTCAGGAGGGCTGACCAAGCTGCATCTTGGGATTTATTAGGCATGGACGCTCTCTCAACCAATTGGAGACATTTGTGCATGGTAGGAGGAATCTTCAACTGGGTTTCCAATAGCTCAGTAAACCAGTCTGCCAGGTTTCTGGGCAGGGCGGCCACTATTTGAGAAATCTGGAGTGCACCTGGAAGTTCCTATTGAAACAGTGGTCAGCTGGGCCTGAAGTATTATATGAGAGAAGGTTGTATGTATTGTGCTTATCTTCCCAGAAGTGAGGGCCTGTCAGAATTACGATGAGGACTGCTCAGAACAGGAGTAGATTTGGACATTCCTGCAAGAGGGGAGGTTCTAGGTAGCTTCTCTTATGAGGAACAGAAAAGAAGATGATCATCAGAAACGTGGTTGGGTGTTTATACCATGAAGGCAAGGAGCTTTCTGAAGGTTTATCCACCATATCTAAAAACAGAGACACCATGTTAAATGAGTTTCATCTAATGTGATGGATGAGGCCCCTGAACAATGCCACAAATTAGTCTAGAAAGAGGGCCCAGGTAAGTGCCCACAAGCAGGATGACCCTTCCATGGAAATAACCCTGATCTGACTGTGTGGAAAGCACTTGACTATGAAAGTTTGGACCACAGTCATAACTATACTGGCTCCAAGTAAGATGGTCTGCCCTCCAGAAAGCGCATACAAGGATTCAATGGCCTTATCAAAGTTTTATCTGTAATTCATTTGCAGTTTTCATTAGTTTTATTAATAAAGATGATTTTCTAATTTTAAAATTGATTTTAGAATTTATTAAGTTTTATCTAAAGTTATAGAAGACAAGACTGCTTTACACAACTTCGTCAGTTCAAATTTATACTAGGCTTAGGGTGAATACTTAATGTTCTCCAAGGAGTCTGCAGGCAACTTTTCAATGACAGGCATAACCTGAGGATCTAGACCCTTGATTTCCTTATCAAGACCCATTCTAGCAATAGGATCAAGTATCTTTACATTTGTAGAAACTTTTTCATATTTATTATTTCACTTCAGATTATTCTCAAAGCCCAAACCTTTGTTGACATCCTTATATCTAAATTTTAAATTATTTAAAAAAGTTTTGGTGGCCTCTGATTTCCTCAATTACCATTTCTAAGAAGCTTGTTCAGCCTCACCTGAAGTGGCAGCATCTGGTTGGTCAGAGCGTAATTTATGAGGATTTTCATCCCCATAGCCTTTTTTTAGTGATATTGTGGTTGGCGGCATCTGGTTGTCCAGAGTGCCATCTGCAAGGATTTTCATTTTTGGCAACACATTTGGAGACATTATATTTGGCTGCATCTTGTTGGCCAGAGCTTTTTCATGAGGACCTACTCCCTTGTCATTATATTCTGTAGCATTGGATTTGACAGCATCTGGTTGGCCAGAGCATCATTTACAAGGATTTTCTTCCTTGTCAACCTTGAGATTTACTAAAACTTGATTTTAAGGCATCTGATTTATCAGATTATCATTTTCAAAATTCATTATGGTCATGACCATCAACATTAGCCCTGATCATTGCAATAGGAAGATTAGGGCAATGTGGTGGTCAGGCAATGCCTTGACCGTTACACAGTTTAGGCTATTGATAACCCATTCTACCCTTAACTGACTCAAATTGGGTAACATACCCAGATAGCATACCAGTATCATACTGGAGGTGTGAGTTTAACCCTACCTTTATAGATTTGGCCATAGTTTAGGCCAGTGGTTCCCAAAGTCATAATACAGACTCTAGGGGTCTATGTCACACCTGAAGGGGTCGATGGCAAGTTAAAAAAACTTGGGAGCCCATATGAACCACTTTGGAAGCCACTGATCTAATTGACAATAATTTTGTTCATGGTATAAAGTGCATACAACAAACCTACTCAGTTTAATGTGAAAGCAGCCCCATTTTTATTATCACAAAGGTAGCCTGGTTATATGATTAATTTTTAATATTTGATAGCTTTTAATATTTTTAGCGCCATATGGTCCCAACCTGAAGCGGGATTCATCAATTTAAAGCTTCTGAAGTTTAATTTATTTAAGCCAGGTTTTTATAGTTAGATGGGGTCCATTGGCAAAATAAGTTGGGAACAACTATTTTAGGTGGTTAATTTCCATTATCTGGAGGGTTAATTGGTTTAAACCATTTAGGCCAGAGGTAGCTAAAAGCAGTTTTAATCCAACTGGAGTGGTACAACTTAGATAGGCCAAATTTATTGGGGCTAAAGTTGATTGTTATGAAATTGGTGGTATTCAAGAGATACGCTGACAGATTTTGCACAGGGATTGACCACTGAGTAATTAGGACCAACAATATGATGATTGTTGTCCTTTTAACAACAGAATTAACTTTCAAATAAATATGAAGCACTTGCTCCCACAACTCTCTTTTATTTAATATATTTAATACAGCGGAGTCTTGCTGTTTCTGCTTACTCTAAACTGCTAACAATAACCCATCTCTTAATCATCTCATCTCACCTATATTTTAGTGACTTAAGATGCTACCGCTTCCATGGCTTAATAATTTAATTTGCCATATTTTATTGGTTCTTTCAATCCTTCATACATTAATTTCAGTATATCCTAATTTTTGGCGACTTCCCAAAAACCCAGTATTGCCTCATTTTGAGGCGCTCAAAATTTATAGCTTATATCAAACTTGGAAGATTCCATCCATTCCACCATAATGACTTAGGGCTTATCAAGTTATATTGGAATTGCAACATTACCCCCTTCTTAACTGGACAATAAGGCTCCTATTTCTTATACACCCAGAGGAACTTTTCATGCACTCAGTTGATGATCCAACCGTTAGCAGGGTCCTTGATAAATATGCATCCTCCCCAGTCTTCTCAATAACTTCTAATGTCCCAATCCAGATATTGTCATGATCCCATGAAATTATAGTGGGGACTAACCCCAAGGATAAGGCTGGGTGCCAGGAGGTCCAGAAGGTAAAATTACAGGGCCAGACCTAAAGCATACCCTAGACCAACGCTGGGTATGGGAAAAATATGCCCAGGTTGGTACTAGTGGGGTGCCAAGTGCCCAGCCCCTTACATCAGTCCAGGCATTAAAACAGATGGTCTACTGAATTAACTTGGATGGTCCCATTTGGTTCATCTAGGAACAGAGTTTTGAAACCCATTCCAAAATAAAACAATGCGTTTGGGTTGAATCCAACTTTAATCAATCACTTAAGTGAAGCTAGCTTTGGCTTATTCAACTAATTTAGATGGCAGCATTGCCCTATTGGTGGGTTGGTGCTTGGGCCCACTGAAGAACAACCTGTATTCTCCCATATGAGTTTAAATATGTTTTCCCCGACCAATATTCCTTGTTGGTTGACTTCCCATATAAATTCCCTATTTTTACCATTTTTAAATGTTATTCTGAACGATTCTGTGCGCGGACCCCTTCAAGGAGGTCTCATACTCCATTAAACTTGCCATTTTGAACACAGTAAGATTGTCACTTTGTGCACCGTTGGTTCATCCAGGTACCCTCCAACCTGGGTCATTTACCCCTTCTCTCAGTGTGCGCTGTGACATTTTTTGGCTGATTATATATCGCATTTCTTTGCTTGAGTTATTATTGCTCCAGAACCCTCTGCTGGCAATAATGCTTTTTATTTTAATGGCTAGTTCCCTGGAGAGGGGCCTGTGCACCTAGCACTGCCACGATGGGAACAGGAGAGACACTCTCCTTACATTAGTTGACCAACCTTTTGAATTTATGTGCATGAACTTTTTCCATGTGGAGCTTTGCTGAAGCGGAAACAGTGGGCCCTGGCTGTGGACTTCAGCTGTCATCAGCTGCACCGCTTAATCCTCTTTTTCCTGAAGGTTGGAGCAACTCAGCATTATTATGGCTGCCTCCAGCTAGAAAGTATCCACCCTTCATGCTTGTACCTGGTGGATATGGATTCTTTGAGGTCCAAAAGTTGTGATTCCCCGACTTTCTGCCAAAATTATTAATTTCAAATTAAATAAACAAGTTTCCCTTTGCCCGCGCATTCAGCTGATGCTGTCTGAATTGGCGCAGATGGGACGGGGTGTGTTGTCCATGGATAACGTCAGGCATTCCATTGCTGTTCAAGGGATAGGGTCATTTGTGTCTAAAAATGCGTTTCATAATGAAAACCTCATCTCTACCTCTGAACCGTTTATTAGCTCAAATGGCCTGGATGAAAGCTATTCCTGTATATCAGATTACCCCTGAGAACCCACGTTTGACCCCTACCATGATCTGGGGCACTCAGGAAGTGGAAAAGGAACTTCGTTATAAATATAATAATGTATATGCACCTACAGAAGGCGTGGTGGGATATGTGGCCTCAGTAGTGAGAGTGGCCCACTATCCCTCCCCTTCTATGATTCCAACACATACCCTGAAGGCTTTCTCACGCCAGATGAAGAATTTTCAGGGGAGGTAGTGGCGTTTTATGTTTTAGATAAATCCCATTCTCGATAATTCTTATTGACTGCTACCCTTACATCCCCTCAGGGGAAGTTCACCACAACCATTTTAGTGGATACCGGTGCCTCTAACAATTTTATTGACCATGACCTTGCTGACTACCTTGAGTTGAGTTACTCACCAGGTGCTATGGTTAGAGATGGGGCCTCTCAAGGTATCCCTACACTGAACGTCATGGGGTTAGTGGACTACCAGGTGGGCGCCTATTGTCTGTCTGACAACTTTCAAGCTATCTGAAACCTCTTGTTCCCCATTATTTTGGGTTTAGAGTGGTGGAGAAAGTTTGACGTCAGGACTAATTTGAAAGAAAACACTCTATCCTTGTCTTTGGCTAATGGTCACATGGTGATTGTTCCTTTGTCAGAGGATAACGCCCAGGGCAAATTACCTCATTGGCCTAATATTCCCACTTTTAAGCTTACCCCTTTGCTGGTCCATTAATCTTCTCTTTCTGATAAGCATCACTTTTTGAAAATCAATTCAGCTTGAAATTTAGCTCCACTAAAGAGATTTACGAAAACTATTAGCAAATATGGCGGGAAACCCCGCAAAAGAACCCGCAGGCTATGCCAAACGAGCCAGCACCACCCCAAATGAAGCAACCCTCGGTTACCCACTTCAGGGTCAATCAGAATCACCCGCTCTCAAGCAGCAGCCATGAAAGCAGGCACCACCCCCCAACCTGGAGCTACTTCAACTAGCGCCAGTTCACCTGATCGCACTTCTGCAACCTGCACGCCTAACAGCTCTGTGTGCGCTGCCTCCCACCAACCCGCTGGGCCCCTCCAACCAAGGAGGCCATCACCCACGCTGTTTTAATGGCGCCTGCTCAGTTGAATGCAACTCAGCCCATCCAGGCATTCACCTCCCCCCATTGTGTCAGCTAATTCAGCCCCATCTATTATTGCTGACGCCGTGTTTCTGGCTCCTCCATGAGGGGCGATACCCAGCTACCTGGCCCCCAAACCCTCAGATGTAAGGTTGGATTAGCCGCACATTCTGGTTCACTAAGCACCAAATTGGGAAAATCTACTCTTCCCAATGAGGATAAAAATGGTTCGGATTTTGGAACTTCACACCAGTTCCAATCTCACCCGTCCCATTTAAACCCTGTAATTGGCACTTCTCAAGTCGGCACTTTATCTCCATATGCTGAAAATGACTAATTCACCATTCAGCCAGTGAGTTTTGCCCACGAAATCACAGCAAATATTCGGGCTGAATTTACCAAAATAGATTGGGATGGTGATGAAACATCGCCCTCCTCCCAATTGGCTGGAGTTAATTCCAATATGGATGGGCCTCCCCAATTTAGCGAGGCCCAACAATCACCTGGCCCCCAAATCCTTGGATGTGAGGTTGGATTAGCTGCACATTCTGGTTCACTAAGCACCAAATTGGGACAATCTACTCTTCCCAATGGGGATTCAAATGGTTCAGATTTTGGAACTTCACACCAGTTCCAATCTCACCCGTCCCATTTAAACCCCATAATCGGCACTTCTCAAGTCGGCACTTTATCTCCATATGCTGAAAACGACCAATTCACCAATTAGCCAGTGAGTTTTGCCCACGAAATCACAGCAAATACTCGGGCTGAATTTACCAAAATAGATTGGGATGGTGACGAAACATCGCCCTCCTCCCAATTGGCTGGAGTTAATTCTAATCTGGATGGGCCTCCCCAATTTAGCGAGGCCCAACAATCCGCCCCTCAATTTAATATGACGCCAGCAACTGCTGTAACATTCCAGCAACAAAGGGAACTCCACAAACTTGTTCAAACCACCAGCTCACACTCAACCTGCGATTGCATCCCAAAGCAAACACAAACGTACCAAAGGAGCCACTGGGGCGTGGCAAAAACCTCTGGCACCAATGCTACCCAAAGCTGATCCCCGTGAAGTGGCGTTTATTGGTAATGTTAAGAAGAAATGGGCCGAAACTAGAGCGCAAAAAGCTCTACCTCGCTCAACCCTCTCCCACGCAATTCACCTTTATTATGGGCATAACCCTGTTAATTCTATACAGAGGATTACTTTTCATACTTTGCACCGATTGCGGGAGACATTCCCAATTAACACACACCATCCATGAATCAGTGGAGGGCCACTACATCGATGTGGGCTTCACTGAAGCTGCCCTTGCTGACCATGCTGCCACCCTCCAGGTCATTATTCCATGTGGATCTCTTCACATCTCCCACACATGCTCTCACCTGGAGAATTTTCATGGGTTACTTTTTCCAACCTACCAACGACTGTTGATCCTGAGTCTCTTAAACTGGCGCTCCATCGTGGTTTAATGGAGTTTGGGTATGTTCTTTCAGTGGACTTTAGTTTCCCCTCTTACTATGCTCCCACTCAAAGAGCTCGCACTGCTAGGGCGTCGTTCATCCCCTCCCCACTGTATCCCGCAACATTGAGGTTATTCCTCATGTGGCGGTAGTTGAAAGACATGCCCTGAGATCTTTTTGTCGACCCTGATCAGGCGCGCCCCCGGTGTTCATGGTGTAACGCCCTTGGACACTTGTATAGTGGCTGCACAGCTCGAAACAAGCCCTCTTAGCCACCACCCAGGGGCCTAAACCAGGCCAAAAACGATCCCACGTGGCTGCAGCAGCAATTCTACAACCCACAAGATGGGTTCCCGTTCAAGACCTGTCCCCTGAGGCCTTACGCCTAGCAGTTGAAACAGCTAACCCCACTATTGGTATGGGATACCTTCGCGCTCATGCCCCCCTTCTAGTGGGCACACCCTCCAATCTCCCAGATTCAACTCCCTCTCTCACCAAGCGCAAGGCATCTCCCAAAGGCCCTCGTCAGCCACCCCCACTCAGGGCTCTGCGGCACCCCCACCAACTTCCACCAACGATTTATCGCATCAACCATCAGCTCCCAATGGAGCTATGCCCACCAGCATGGACTGGCAACCCGCGGCCTGCGGTAGAATTGCCACCTCAAAGAGACCTACCCCAACCCCACAGTCCATTTCACGCGGATCCTTTGCAGTGTTGGAGGAAGTGAATATGGACTCAGACTCATCAAATGGGGACACCGCGGAGGTCACCATTGAGCACCCTCAGGTCCTTCCCCTGCAACGGAGCGGGGGCAGCATCCTAGGTTGGCTTACTGGGTCCTCCGCCCCCCCCACCCTCTCCTTCCCCTCAGAACCCTCGACGCTCCTCACGGATTGCAGCTAATAGTCAAGCTAAAAGGACTCAAAACTAGCCGCCTCACAGCAGCAGGTTTAAGCGCTGGCAACCCCCAGGACATGGAGGGGAACAGCTTTGAGTCCCCATGGCAGCACCCTGGCCCTGCAATCCATCAACGCAAATGGGTTGCAGGACTTTAAGTGGAGAGCCTGCCTCCTCCAAAACTTCAGGTCAGCACAAATTGACATCGCTGCTGTCCAGGAGCCCCATATCCTCCCCCACGAACAATCTGCATGGAATGAACAGTTTGGAGGCAACTCCTTCTGGACAAACCATGCCGCCTTATTGTTTTGAATCCTCAGGTTAAAACCCATTCTTTTTCACAATATCTAGGTGGCCGCCTCATACTGGGCAAACTCACCACTCTGGCTTCTCCTTCTTCGCTGCAAAGCATCTATCTGCCTAATTCAGGTTAGAGCAAATTGGCTCTTGGAAGAAGCTCGTCCAACTCAATCTCCCACAGAATACAGTCCTCTTAGGAGATTTCAACACAGCCATAAGTCGCGTCCATGACTCTTACCCCCAAGCAAAGTAACGCCCTGGATCAAGTCGCCTCCAGGATTTCCTTCGCCTGAGTGGCTTTATAGATGCGCTTCCACCCTCCGCGTCTGGCCTAGGTTGCATGACTAGGATCCAGTATGATGGAGGAGCTTTCCAGTCAGCTTCACGCATAGATAATGCACTGATTGGCCCCCCTGATAATTGGCCGCGTCTCCTCTCCCATCTCTCGTAACAACCATCTGAGTGATCACAGGTCACTCACCGCTGTCCTCACCACCACACTTAGACCGTCGCGTAGGTTCTGGCCTAGGGTTGCCCCAGCTCTTCTCAACAACCCCTTCACTAAGGAGAAGCTGTCTATGACCATCCGGGAGACTCTCACATCCCCCCACCCCACCTGCTTGACCACAAGGCTAGATGGGCGGTGACCAAGGAGGGCATCACCCGCGTTGCTTACAACTGTGCCAAATCCCAGATGACTGCAGCTCGCGCCAGAGTCAAAAGGGCGGAAGCCAGAATCAGACATCTGGAGCGAAACTGCCAGCCTTCGCCCTCTCCCAGATGGTTGGAAGACTGGGATGCGGCGCGGGAAGCACTCCGCTTGGAGCTCACACTGCAGGAAGAACGGGCAGCAAACTTTACAACATCTCGTTACTATGCTCAATGGGAACGCCCCACCCGCTTCTTCTTTCAGAAACAGAAAGCCCGGTCAACAGCGCAGGATATTACTGCACTGAAGATTGGCACTACAACCACTTCAGATAAGGAGGAAATCACGCAGGAACTACACCGCTTCTACTCCAGCCTCTTCCATGCCACCCAGGTGGACCCATCGGACATCCAAGACTTCCTATGGCGGGCTCCAGAGCCGCCCATTGACCCACGGGCTGATGAGGCTCTACTGGCGCCTATTTCCATCCAGGAGGTGATGAAAACCCTTCTGAAATACCCACAGCTTAAAGCCCCAGGCCCAGATGGAATACCCTTCGAGGTGTACCTTCTGGAACCTGCAGTGATAGCCAGAACCCTCCGCGACCTCTTCGCTGCACTCTTGGTGAATGGCGAGGTCCTCCCCGACTCCAGGGGCTCAATCACGACCCTCATTCACAAGAAGTTAGACCATGAGAACCTGGCGAACTGGCGCCCCATAGCGTTGATCAACACAGACCACAAGCTCTTCACGAAGCTTCTGGCCAACCGCATCACCAAATGGGTGTCACCTCGCCTCTCCCCATCCCAGCACGGTTTTATTCCGGGGAGGTCGTTATGGGACAACTATAATGACCTTCATGTGACTTTGACTGCTAACTCTCGTAAGGTGAATGGCTTTGTGGCTCTCCTGGGTATGGAGAAAGCATATGATCGGGTAGCCTGGAAGTAGATTGATGCTTCCCTGGCCCGCTTCCATCTCCCACCCGCAGCTAGGCGCTGGATATCAGCGCTCTATGACCAGCTCCACACCAGAGTCATGGCGCCAATGGGCTTTACAGTGGCAGTACCAGTTGGACAAGGTCTCCGGCAAGGGAGACCCCTGAGCCCTATCCTTTTTAACATCACCCTTGACCCCCTCTTGGCCTCCTTACAGGACAAGCTAACAGGAATTCTGGTCCCAGGTAAAGCCCCCACACGCACCATGGCATTTGCAGATGACACTGCCATTGCATTTGGCTGCCCTGGGGATGTTGCCCTCGCTGCTGTGACCATTGAGAGGTACAACAAGGCGTCCAACGCCATGGTCAACACCTCCAAGACAACAGTTGTCCAGGTCGGCTCCCCCACCTCCCCCCCACCATTTGGTATTGAACCTGAGCGCGGTGCCTTCCGTCACCTGGGCGTTCTCACCAACCAACAAGGAGCTGCGCTAAAAGACAATGAGGACTTGCTCCTCGCAGCAGTTAACTCCAGGATTGCCAGCTGGAACCGGCGGCACATCACCCCCAGGGTCGAGCTCTGATGGCCAATGTGTTCCTCCTCTCCAAAGTCTGGTTCCTAGCGCACGTCTGCCCATTCACAGATGCCTTTTATACGCGGCTCAATGTGCTCCTCCGCTGTTGGATCTGGGGCTCAAACCATCCACCAATAGCCCTCTCAACCATTGCCCGACCCTGCAATGAAGGGGGCCTAGGGCTTCTGGACACACGATCCCACGCCACCACACATCTTCCTGAAGTTCCTATGGCCGATTGTCTGCTGGGACGCGACCCCCATGCCCCAATGGGCGCCCGCCCTCCGCCAGTCAGTGTCAGCAGCTCTGGGTCTTCCTAGAGCATCTCTGACCTCATTAGGGGAGTGGCTCACAAACCACCCAGGCCATCGCCTAAAACCATCCTCATCCCCCTACTGGAACCAGACTCTCCTTGCCCTGAAACGAGTAGGCGCGCGGATCCACCATGCCTTCCCATACAGAAGGGAAGGCCCTGGCCTCAGCCCCCATCGCCATGCAATTGTGCATAATGGACAAGTTGTCACAACTCGCCTCAACCCCCAAGATCGTCCTCCCATCCGCCCAAGACTCCTTGAGCTCCTCCCTCCCTCCGTGAGATTTGACCTTAAGGAATTGTGGAAGGACGTCTATCACCCCATCCTGTCAGCAAAGGTGTCCAAGACCTTATGGAGGGTGCTCCACTGTTCATACAGGACAGGGGACCGGACTGCCCTACCTTCCAGCACTGAAGCTGCCCCCGCTGTGTGGAGCCTATTGACTCCCCACCTCCATCGTTTTTCACCTGTCCAGGTGTCGCCGCATTTTGGCCAAAGGCCCGCGCGCTCCTCCATGCTCAGCCCTGGTCTGGACAACCTGTGTAAGACCTCATGTTTGAGCAGACATTGCCTGGTTGCCACCGACCCCTCCGTGTCCTCGCCTTAACCTTACCCCC
>JAKSZP010019420.1:0-14058 GCA_022478985.1 Massospora cicadina | reverse complement strand
AAAAACCACCAACTCGGGGCAAAATTCAATATTAAATGAAGGCTCTTGTACCAACTCAGGGGCCCAATCTGACAATAATGTCAGATTTCCTCCAAACGTGGGCCTCAAGAAAAACGCCTATTTATAGGGGTTCCAATTGGAGTAATCTTCAAGCGAATGGAGTAATCCATCCATTTTGCATACAAAATTAATCTATAAAAAGGTGTCCCAAATTTTTATCAAAAATCAATTCGATCAAAACAAGATTGTCAGGTCTAAAAATAGACCTCCCAAATTTTGATTATTGACATTGATTATCAATTGTCAATAATCACTGATAATTATCATATTTTTATAACCATTATCTAATAATTTAATCCTATGTTTAAAATCATAATTATCAACTATTTCAGACTAATAATTTTATAAGACTTAAAAAAGTCTAAGGAATTATTATTTGCATACTATAAAAAATAAATGAGTAGAATTTTATTCATCAATTCTGTGCTCTTACTCAGTTGGCTCAATAAACATCTTAATAAAAATTATTTTAATTTTTAATTTTATTGAGTAATATACTATGATGAATGCCTTTCTCCAGGACACTGAACTCAGTCACTTAAGGGATTCTTTATTGGCCCTCACCTGGAGTCAAGGATCATTGTTAGGATTAAGTATTATCCTAACCATTATCTAAGGATGGCTTCAACCTTATTATAGTGGAATGCGGACTTACAGAGCACTATCTGGGGTTTTATCTAGTTTGTGGACTATTACCTGGTTGGTATTGCCTAATTCTTTTGTCCTTTACTGGAAAGAACCAGTCCATTACACATTGAGCTTATCTGCCCCCATTCTCAAAAAATTTTCCAGTTAGGTCAAACTTGAGGGACCTGATCCCTGCTTGTTCCTGCATCAATTGACTACTATTTAATCAGTTGCATCACACTGAGAGAATTGTGGTCAATTTAATTATTTTCTTTTCAATAATTTTCTGCCACTAAATAATATCAATTAGCATTTTATTGATATCCTTCTGGATGTAGTCCTGATGGCATTACTCTGGTGGCCTGTTGGTCCCTATACTGGATAGCTCTACCAGTTTTAATGATTACTATGAATCCCACCATTGTCAACTGGATTCAGAGAGCCAGATACCTCTGGCAATTTAACCCCTTATTTTGACTATAAGTTATCAATATACTGGAATCTTGTGGCCTTACATCCACCCATTTCAAGCAAGTATTTGCCCCCTTGTCTCTTCAGATGTATTGAACTCACCTACCAGTAACCCCATAGAGACTATCCCAGTGGTGCAACCCCCTGTAGCAAGACCCCAGTGTCTGGGTTTGTCTCCATTTGGTTCGTTTTTGGGTTACTTTTCAAAATTGCCCTACACCAACAAATTATTTTTTCCTAATTCATGGCTCAATACAACGTCATAAGTGCAGCAATGCCTCTGGCATTCTGGCTTGCTTTTTGGATGCTCACACATCCTGACTGGCAGGACAGTCTAAACTTCTTCTGCTGTTTTCATGACATAATCGACCAACCATTGTTTTCTGCCACTTCTGCCCTGATCTTTGAGGTGGGCGCCACAGTGGTTACCTTTTACCAAATGAATGTGCAATCAGTAGTCTTCTTTTTGTTGTTCATTTGGTAACTTGCTGATTTTGTGGGTAGTATCCGCTAAACTTTGGAGAAACTTCTCCAGGCCAGCATAGCCTCGTGGATTACTACATCTCCCCCACCTATTATTCAAGAAGGAACTTCATGTGTTTCTTCCTGTTATATTGTGAACCAGGTTCTTGATGCCCTTGCTGAGGTGCAAATGCATTCTATGATTGCCCTTAACAATGCCGCTGCATTATCCCATGTGTTGAATTTTGGTTCTGCTTCAGAGGGCTGGTTCTGCTTCAGATGTGGAATGAAGCTTTGTGCATCTATTGTTTGATGACAATAGACAGGATGGTGATTAAAATTTAAGATATATTTTCTTGGTAGTACTCAAATCGTATACATTGCCATTTTACTTGGACAATGGCATACCGCCCTGATCTTACTGATCCCAAGTAAATATCAACTAATACAAAATATAGTACTAAAAGCAAAAATTTTATAAGTTAAATTATAAACTAGTCCAGTAGTTAGTTCTTTTTTATTAGCAACAACTTGAGGGTTATTTATAGGGTTTGATGTTAACCACATCTTACCCATGGCATCTCATTTTCAATGGCACTTGGTCACACAAAATGTTTTTAAGAACGTCTACAAAAACTTCGACTCAGGGCATCATGCTCAGCCTCAGGGTCAGTGTAAACACCGTCATCATTCTCAAGATGGCGTTTTGGATGCGTCTGCAAATAGCTGAACCATTTCTCTTTCACATGTAATCAGCAGCACATACCAAGGCGATTTGTATCCCTAATCAGTAATTAATTTGATCAAAAACTCAACTGACATTAAAAAATAATTTTGACATAAACCAACAAAGCCCACTTGCCCAAGCCATTAAATCAAAACTTAATTTTAAGTCTGACCTAACTGACAAAGCCCTTGAGCCTGTTTCATCATAGTTGAATATAATTAAGTGAAATCACTAGGCCACAAATCAAAGTTTGGATATACTTAGGATATTTTTGGTTTATAATAACTGACAATATAGATCCAGTCAACCATTCAATACCATGCCCAACAAGGGGTCACTTTGTTAGATGCAGTAGAAGGGGATGTCCATCAGTGGGTATGAGGCCTTCTGCATTCTACTTCACAAGCAGAGGATCCCGCCTCGCTGGTTGCTGTCATATCAGCTGCTTTGAAACCCCCTTTGTCACGCTCATACCATTTATTCCAATTACTTTCTAAATTTTAAATTTTATTCAAGGTGGGCTGACCTGGGGACGATACTGCACCAATTAAGGGGAAATCAAATGAATGGGAAATGAGGAAAAAATCCAGAAAACCTCCATGCGTGGCATATGATAGGCCAGGAACTCCATGGACTGCCTTTGCTATTCACTATCTTGGTTTGGGGCATTGGTGCGCAACGCCAACACAGTCATAGTCATCCCCTACCCAAAGTTCCTGTACCAGAATCAAACTCAGGGAGGCAGTGGTAGAGGTCCCTATTCTTTATTCCAATTACTTTCTACTATGGCTGAAGCCCCCAGCTTGGCTTCTTTGATCTCTACCTTCCGTGAACAGGCTCCTGCACTGGATCTCCCTAATGATATGCTTCAAGCAATCCTTAGATCAGGGTTGGATTTGGTTTCTGCTCATCACGAGTTTTGGTCCACATCTAATGGAGCAGTGGATCAAATATGTAATGCTGCGACCACCATTAACGCCTCCCCTCGCCATCCTTTCCACTATCAGGGGGAAATTTTTGATAGGACTACCAAACAGTGACACGGATGCAATTTTTACCATTGAAACTATATTATTCTCGGCCTCAGAGCCCATCACTACCCCTGCGTTGGAGTTGGGTTATCCTGGTTCACCTATTAATGAATTAATAAAAGCCCAGATGGAGGATGCCAGTTCCTAAGACCTTGTTCTTCCCACATTTGCTCCTGAAAATGCCCCCAACCTTCCCCCCAATTTGCCTGCCATTTCTTCAGTTGCAACAGAAATGACCAAATATACCAATAAACAAAACTTTGCTTATTTCTTATTGTCTATGAAGATCAGTATTGGATCTCATCATGTCTATTTTGAGGCTTTGGTGGATACCAGAGCTGATGGTAATTTTACAAGTGTCGAGTTAGCCCAACAATTGGAGCTGGACATTGACGTAGGTCCTTCAGTGATGGTGGCTTCCTCAGCCTCCCAGACATAATACATAGTCCATCAGCCAGTACCCTTCTCAGTGCATCAGTTTAGCTTTTGAAATCAGTTTTCCACAATGCCAAACTTGGTGTTTCTGGGAATCCTGGGGGTTGGATGGTAGCGCCGCCAACATGTTAGAATCCATTTGGAGTCAAACATGCTATAATTTGTTAATGATCAACTGGAGGGCGAATTTCTTTAGTTGATACCCTTAAGAAAACTCAAGGGCGCAGCTCTATTACTTCCCTCATTTCCCCTGTGGGCCTTCCGTCCAAGTTTTTTGAAGAATTGATGCACTATCAAAGTATCTTTGATACCAAAAAGGCGGATCATCTGTCTCCTCACACTAAATTTGACCTGGGATTTAGGACGATGGTGCAGTTGGTGAATATCAACTGTCCACTGTATCCATACACAGCAGAGGAGGAGATTGCACTTAACACTTGGCTAGATGATATGCTTAAAAAGGGTGGTTATTTAAGGAGACATCGCCAGTCACATCTTCCATCATCTATGCCAAAAAGGCTGATGGTTCCCTCCATCCCTGCATGGATTATGGACATCTAAACAAAGTTATGGTTCACAATCCCTACCCACTGCTCCTGGAGCAGATGATCAACCAAGAAATCACCAAATCTCATGTGTTCACTAAGCTGGATCTCATCAATGCCTTCAACCAGATTTGGGTGATGGAAGGGCAAAAATGGCTAACTGCGATCTAAACTAAGTGAGGCATTTTATAATTCCGTGTAATGTCCTTTGGGATGAAGAATGCGCCCGCTACGTTTCAACAAATGATTGACAGTGTACTTGGTGACCTCCAGTTCACTTGTATGGTCAAATATATTGACAACATCCTGGTTCACTCTTCAACTCATAAACAACATGCCAAAGACTTGAAGGCAGTCGTGGCAGCTTTGTGTCAGGTGGACAGCAAGTAAGAATTAGACTGGCCTGCCAGCCCAGATGCCAGAGCATCCAAACTGCAAACCAGAATTCCTGAGGCACTGCTGCTGATATGACGAATATGGAACTAGAAAGGAGTTCCAACAATATCTTCCAGTGAGCCAGAATTTCATATAGGCACAAAATAAAGTACCAGATGCACATGAACGTTAACCCTGAGGGGTACGAGAACATTGGCGGATAAGGCGGCTTAATTTTTAACATGTAAAAACCAATTTTTAGGAAGAATTTTTAATGGAAATTTAGGAAAGAAAAATTGACTAACAATTTAATCAGTGCGATGCGACTGATTAAATAGTAGTCAATTTGCGGGAAAACAAAGCTGGGATCAGGTCCCTCAAATTCGACCTAACTGGTGAATTATTTGGGAATGGGCGGGTTAGTTCCTTAGAACTGTCATCACAAGATTTGGTGGTGGGCCAAGTTGCTGTTGGTTCAACCTTGAACGCCTGAACCAAGGCTTGACTACATTTCCAGCAGTCATCATGACAGCATTTAGCCTGATGAGCGGCGGGAATCCCCAAGGCCACCCCACATAGGGGTGGGCCCATTTGGTTAGGAATGAGTTTGGGATGCATAACCCGCCCATGCTCAGTCGATGGGCCATTTTTTCAGTCAATGGCATTGCATCAGGCGCAACACCTGATTTGTCAGCAGGAAGCTGCCCATTGGGGGTGATGCATGGTGGAATTGGGAGGGGAGAGATTTTTCCAATTGTCATGTTAATTGAATCACAACTGTCAGGCATTCTGGCCAATAGATCAGTCCTCATACCTTTTTGACCATTTAGAATCTGAGCATTGGGTGGATTGCTGCTCAAATTGGTTACAATCAATTTTATTTTAGCAATCTTGGCGCAGATTTCACTGATTCCTTGTAAAAGTTCTGCTGAGGTTAGTGTGGGTACTGGAAATGGGATCCAAAGTGGGAGAGCTGTTACCCAGCGCTCATCTACTACATGAGTGAGATCGCCCTGAGTAACGAGGGGTACAGCCATCCTCTTCAGTGACTTCTTACTCAGAAATGGGAAAATGGCCTAGTCAACACCCATAGGACGTTCCCCAGGACTTACATTACCCTTTCCTTTTCCCAAGGGAAGGGCCTCACCACTGGGGAACTGCATGAGAGCCACATTCTTGTGCGCCTTGGGTAATTTGATTGCCATAATAGTTGTGACTTTTTAAGGGTGACGGGAAGCTTTGGGGTGGGATAAATGGAACGCATCAACCAGGTCCATGAAATTTGCACAATCGCGCGCCTTGACCCAACTGTTTTCAGCTGGATACCCTTTCCAGGCCATGAGATATTGTATGGAACGACGGGATTTCTGGGATGTCAGGATAGCTCCTACCTCAGCCTCCTCTTCATTATTGACAATAATTGGTTCCAGTTCCATGGGAATTGCACCCTTGAAGGGCGACATCTGGGAAACATGAAAAACGGAATGCTGCTTCCAATGCGCGGGGAGCTTCAGTCAGAACGCCCCATTACCCAACACCTCATCCACCAAATGGGGTCCCAAACATTTGCTGGCGAATTTGCAGGAAGGGGCCTGGATTTTTAAGTGATGGGTGTCAATCATAACGTAAGATCCTTTGTAGACTTGTGACCTGGAAGATGCTTCCAATATGCAAACTGCTTGTAGTCATCTATAGCTTTGGTGAGGTGTTCCCGCACTAAGCCTTAAATCAATCTAATATGAGCAGTGTGGTCCACGGCAGCTTGAACCTCTGGCTGCAAGCACGGTCCAACTAAAAATGAAGGATTATAACCCAACGTTGCTTTGTAAGAAAAAACTCCGTGGACATGTGGGTTCCATTATTGTATGTGAATTGGGCGAGGGCGAGATCATCAGCCCAAGTATCCTGCACAGCTGTAGCATAGCAACGCAGGTACTGTTCAAGAACTTGATTGATCCGCTCAGTCTGACCATCAGACTGAGGATGATATGCTGTGGAGTAACAGGGGGATATTTTAAAGATTGATCGGAGTTTACTATAAAACCATGCGGTGAACTGGGAACCATGGTAGTTGATGATCTCCTGGGGGAGACCAAACATTGAAAACACATGGCGTACAAAAAGGTGGTCAGTTTCTTTGGATGTAATCACAGAAGTGCAGGGGATAAAGAGGGAAAATTTTTGTAAAATGATCCACCACTACTATCACCGCTGTGAGCCCATTAGAACAGGGGAGCTTAACAATAAAATCCACGGACACCAATGTCCATGGACCCTCCACCTGCTGTAAGGAATGCAGGAGGTCATTTTTGCTAGAGCGATCTGACTTGGCCCTGGCACAAGTAACACAATTGGCAATCCAGCCTGGAACTTCTTTTGTCAAACATGCCCAATTGTAGGTCCGTTTGATCAAATCAATGCATTTCTTAGAACCAGGGTGACCAACCGTGGGGGGGTCGTGATGGGCGCGAAGTATCTCATTTTGGAAAAAAGGGGGAACCCAAACGCGAGATCTAAAATAAATAAGACCCTCCTTCAGTGAATATAGGGAGTGTTTATGCTTCTGATTGGATAACTGCTCGATTAATTCCATACCCTCAGGGCAGGCCATTTGACTGGCTAAAACCTGAGCAACTAATGGAGCGTTGGGGGCCAGAGCGATGGAAGAAATGACAGGGGGAACAATTGACAAGATTTGGGTGGTAGGAATCATAGTAATGAGGTCCACTTTCTCTGGATCCGTGGAACTGTGGGTGGGGCTGCGGCTGAGAAAATCAGGAAGTACATTTAGTGCCCCTTTTATGATTTTATATTTGAAATTGAAACTGCACAGGTCCTAATAGGTTTGGGCTTGCCAGTGTGCCAATTTTGGGGTTTATAAAAGTACAACGGGGCCTGGTGATCCATGCAAACCATTAATTCATGTCAAGCACCCTGTAACAGGTACCTCCAATGAGTCAAGGCCCATGCAACAGCTGCCAACTCCTTGTCGTAAATAGCCCAAGGCTGCTCCATGGAGGTAAACTTTCAGGAAAAGTAGGTGACCGGATGTTCCAAACCATCGTGCTCCTGGAGCAACACTGCTCCAACAGCTACTGATGATGCATCGCATGCAATGATATATGGCTTGGTGGGATCAGCGTGTTTTAAAATGGGAGAGATACAATTACCTCTTTAATTGATTTGAACACCTGTTGGCATTTGTCCATCCAACAAAAAGGTACATTTTTTCCTGTGAGTGGGTGGAGTGGGGCGGCGAGCTGAGAGAGTGCGGGGAGAACTTTTTTAGAAAAAATGATGGTTCCCAAGAAACTACGTAGTTGTTTCTAGTAGTTGGAGTTAGTCATTCCCAGATAGCATCCAACTTATTGGGAGGGATTGTGACACCATCTTTAAGGACCAGGTTCCCAAGGAAAGTGACCTCCTCCTTATAAAAACTTATACTTAGATGGTTTGAGGAACAAACCTGACTTTAGCAAGGCGACCACCACCTCTTTCAAATTGATAGCATGTTGTTTGGGAGTTGGGGAGTGAACCAGAATATCATCAATGTATGCAACAGCACAGGTGAACTGGAGGTCACCCAGTACATTATCAATCATCCATTGAAATGTAGCAGGAGCTTTCTTCAGCCTGAAAGGCATTACCCAAAATTGGAAAATGCCGCGCTTCATCCAGATCGCTGCTAACCATTCCTGCCCTTCCATTACCCAAATCGGTTGAAGGCGTTCACCAGATTCAGCTTAGAGAACACATGGGATTTGGCGATTGCCTGACTGATTGGTTGCTCCAGAGACAATGGGTAGGGATCAGTAACTGTTATTTTATGCAAATGGCCATAATCCACACAGGCATGGAGAGAACCATCCGCTTTTTTGGCGAAGATGATGGGGGAGGTGACGGGTGAGGTTTCTGAACAGCCAACCTTTTTTCAACATATCATCCAACCAAGTATTTAGTACAACTTCTTCCTCCGCTGTATGAATATACAGCGGAAAGTTGATGTTCACCAACTCCATGGCCGTTTGGAACCCACAATGTACCAGGTATTTTTAGGCAGATGATCCGCCTTCTCCATATTGAAGATTCTCCAATAACGCATTAAGTTTTTGGGAAATCAGCTGGAACGCCCGCAGAAGTGACTAGGGTAGTGATGGAGCTAGTTCTTTTATACTTTCTTGAGGGTGTCGATCAAAGGGAATTCTCCCTCCAAATGATCATTGGTAAATGACAACATACTAGACTCTAATTGAATTTTCACATGTTGTTGATGCCACCATCCCACCCCTAAGATCACCGGAAACACCAAGTCCAGAATAGCCAAAAAGCAATCACAGAAGCTGAACTGGTGGATTGAAAAAGTTACTGGTCAGCAAACAACATATGAGGGTTGATAAGCAGATGAGGCCACCATTACTGAGGAGCCCGCATCCATTTCCAGTTTTAATTGTTGCGCCAATTCAACACTCATAAAATTTCCCGCATCTCCAGTGTCCATCAGGGCCTCAAAAGAGATGCGATGAGAACCAATGCTAATCTTCATGGGAACTAAGGAGTAAGCGTAGTTCTCCTTTTTGGTAGTTGTGGATGAATCCAGTAATACTGAAGAGATGGTGGTGAGATCTGGGGGAACCAATGGGCAAATAGCTGCAGTGACTATGGGGTATGGTTTTGGAGGCTCAAGTGTGGCTGGTCTAATGTGGTCAGTGATAATATTCTTTAAAACCTGGCTCATTTGGAAAGAAGAGACCACTGCTGCACCTATACACGTGAGAAAGGCGGAAATGGCTAAGAAAAATGGATGGTCAATTATTTTAGGCGGACAGCAAGTAAGAATAAGACTGGCCTGCCAGCTCAGATGCCAGAGCATCTGAACAGCAAACTAGAATGCCTGAGGCACTGCTGCTGATATGACGAATATGGAACTAGAAAGGAGTTCCAACGATATCTGCCAGTGAGCCAGAATTTCATATAGACACAAAATAAAGTACCAGATGCACATGGACGTTAACCCTGAGGGGTACGAGAACATTGGCGGATAAGGCGGCTTAATTTTTAACATGTAAAAACTAATTTTTAGGAAGAATTTTTAATGGAAATTTAGGAAAGAAAAATTGACTAACAATTTAATCAGTGCGATGCGACTGATTAAATAGTAGTCAATTTGGGGGAAAACAAAGCTGGGATCAGGTCCCTCAAATTCGACCTAACTGGTGAATTATTTGGGAATGGGCGGGTTAGTTCCTTAGGAACCGTCATCACAAAATTTGGTGGTGGGCCAAGTTGCTGTTGGTTCAACCTTGAACGCCTGAACCAAGGCTTGACTACATTTCCAACAGTCATCATGACAGCATTTAGCCTGATGAGCGGCGGGAATCCCCCAAGGCCACCCCACATAGGGGTGGGCCCATTTGGTTAGGAATGGGTTTGGGATGCAAAACCCGCCCATGCTCAGTCGCTGGGCCATTTTTTCAGTCAATGGCATTGCATCAGGCGCAACACCTGATTTGTCAGCAGGAAGCTGCCCATTGGGGGTGATTCATGGTGGAATTGGGAGGGGAGAGATTTTTTCAATTGTCATGTTAATTGAATCACAACTGTCAGGCATTCTGGCCAATAGATCAGTCCTCATACCTTTTTGACCATTTAAAATCTGAGCATTGGGTGAATTGCCGCTAAAATTGGTTATGATCAATTTTATTTCAGCGATCTCAGCGCAGATTTCACTGATTCCTTGTAACAGTTCTGCTGAGGTTAGTGTGGGTACTGGAATTGGGATCCAAAGTGGGAGAGCTGTTACCCAGCGCTCATCTACTATGTGAGCGAGATCGCCCTGAGTAACAGGGGGTACAGCCATCCTCTTCAGTGCCTTCTTACTCGGAAATGGGAAAATGGCCCAGTCAACACCCAGAGGACGTTCCCTGGGACTTACACTTTGCACAAGGAGGGCTTGTTTGTCAAGCCTTCCAAATGCAAATTCTATAAGGAAAAAGTTACCTTTCTCAGGAACCTAGTTCTTAAGGATGGCTGCGCGATTCCCCCAATAAGTTGGATGCTATCCGTGAATGGCCAACTCTGACAACCCAGAAATAATTACAGAGTTTTTTGATGTAAAGATTTACTAGTTTGTTCTTATTGGCAAACAACCCTAGAGATCTTTTTATTGAACAGGTTCAATTTCCTCATGCACCTCGCGTTATAAAAAATATATTTTCTGATAATAGTATGGATACTATTATCCATAGTTTAGTTAAAACTATTATCAGGCCCAACGCTTCGGCCAGTACATCCAATTAAATACTTCAAGTCATATTTGTAGGGATTCGTTCCCTTTATTACTGTCCACTCAATCTTCATCAAGATCCTCTGATGACAGTCTCCTTCAGCCCAACACACAGTCAGCAGCTATCCCCTAGTTGTGGTTCTCTTCATCTCTAGATCCCCACTCAGATCTCTACTCTTCTCTCTGAGAGTCTACCAATTATTGTCTTCTGCAATAATATCCTTGAGATGGAACTTCACACTGGATGCTGATATTCTAACTTTAACAAAATCTACAAATAAAACTAATAATATTTTCATAGTAATAGTTGTTTTTTTATTATAGTGAATCCTAGGGAATTTATAGGGGATTAAGCCATCTACCCTCAGTTGACACTCTTCAATGAAACGGCAGCTGTTGCTGTTGATTCACCCTTCCTTGTCTCAGCAGCGATGGTCTTCCCCATCCTGGCTAGGATTCCATCATTGGCCATCCTTGAGACCCCAAATAAAAAGAGTCAAAAATGTGTCCCTAACGTTTTCCTCTTGATCCAAGCAAACCAACTATAATTGGTTAGCGACCTGCTTAGGTAATGGGGCTTTTTACCCATTATGGCAGGTCACTTCACAAACCAATCAATTCGCTAGTTGCAGGCGGCATCACTCACCTCGCAACTCACTACTTATTCTCAATCAGTCAGTGATAAAACCTGACTGATCCTAATCAGTACACCCAATAGTTAATCACTATCAGATGTCCCTATTTTGTCAGCCGCTCTGCCCAATGATATATTAGGTATTCATCTGGATCAATCCCTGATGGATACAACCAGGCGAATATCCTAAAAATTCCTCAAACGTAGTTCCTCCAAAACTCGGTCCAACCAATTTCTGATTCACTTCACCTTAGGGAATTTTCCCTTAGTGACACTAGGTAATCTAGCAGACTAGGAATATGGGCAAAAATCCCAACACATCCCCCCTCTTGCCTAGATTTCCAGCAAGAAAAGGACTGGGGATGAGAACACCACTTTGGACATGCAGTTGAATACTTTGTTGGCTCAAGTGGAGTACAATTGTCAATATTCAACACTGCTTGGGATGACCTTTGGCATGCGGTGCTCTTCCTCCTCGCTTGCCTACTCAGAGCGCAGTCCCCATGATCTACTGTTGTGCTGGGCTGATAAATTTGCTCATGAAAATATTAGTCCTGGGATCTGGTTTTCATCATCAGGGCATATAACCCGCTGTAATATTCAGGATTTTTGGTCCAGCGTCCTTGATTTCCTGATTTTCTCCTCATCCTAGACAGGAAAATCTTGCCATCGATGTTTATTTCATGGCCCAATTAAGAATACTTATTTTTATTCGCCCTTGTTATTTCTCTCATAACCTCTTGGCTCAATTCTTTCCTAATTCTTCTCTTGGAGATCTTATCCCATTAATTATGAGATTAATTTCTCCAAAATTGGAGCTTAATGGATTGTAGAGTGCATAATGTCGACTTCCATATAAGTTTGACATCCCCCCTCTTATCCAGCTCATATGTCAAATTCCAAGTCGCAATACCAGCAGCTTCTAAATAGTTTCTAATTAAGATCTTCAGCTCTTCCAGCAGATGAGTCAGGGTGTATGACGGAACTTCTTCTATGGTCCTTCCAGGACTCATACGCCTAGTCTAATGCAAGCGGCTAGTCCTTCCATCAAATTACTAGAAATGGTAGCCAATCCCTCCAAAACCAGGCATACCATCATTTTGAACAACTCTCAGCTGACTCTTCCCTTGCAGTCAAACCCCAAGTTGGACTTTGAAACCCTCCTGGATTCAGCTCCTTTCGCTGATGCTCTGAACATCATTGTCAATGCTCCAGAGGTCATGCCAGTCACTTTGGATCATTCGTTCTTGGCTGGGTCAGACTTGCTCCCTGAGTTCCTCTTCTGACTCAGTCAATTCTACAAACCCACTGTGCTGGTTTCTGAGCTTTCAATAGGGAACAGCATACATTTTAAGCTCCCCTACACTGAACTTCAGGAGCAAGTCACCAAGGCATTGACATTAGCGCTGAATCCCTCTGATCTGGACAACCTTCTGGATCAGGATACTACCACTTATGCTCTCCGCTTTGCCAGCCAAGTTCTTTGAAGTTGGTCAATGAAGCTTCCAGCCTACCCTGGCTTCCATCAGTCATTCAGCTTCAGCTTCCGCAAAGCCTGTAGTCATCATTTACAAGATGCAATCCACTCTTTACAAAACTACCTCTTCTTTGGAGCTTCTCATCACTATCTTCTGTTGATGGCATTAATTGGGGGAATAATTCGATAACCCCCATCTAGTATTCCTTCTTCGCTACCAGCTCACATGTCTGGTGTTCTTAATGAGGCCCGTTGGCAGGCACTCAAGACAAATCTTCCAGCTCTGGCACATTACCAGTATTACTTGGGGTTATTTGCTGATTGCCTCTTCCTATATTGCTGTTTTCCTCCCCGCTCTGGGGTTTTGCAATTGGCATCTTCCAATATATCAATTTCCCTTCTCCTAGTCACGTTTTTTCAGGGCTTGGCATCCGCTCAAAGAACGTGGTTTTGTGTAGGCCTCGCCCTTGCAAGTGTCCAATCAGATTTCTATTTTGATGGACTATTTCTTCCTACCGCAATCCACCCTCCCTCCCTCAAGAGGTGACATAGGTGGAATCATCCCCATACTGAGGACTATCAATAAAAATAAAATTATAAAAAATATATCAGCTTTTTTTTTCTCTATGCATTTAAAATATTTTTTCCCAATATCTTTTATCAATTTTTTTATTTTTATTCTATCTATTTTTTCCCATGGGACTTGACCTTGTTTCAGTTCAGAGGTCCATCTTTTCCCCCAAACTGGATCCTGGTCACTTAAACCTACCAGTTTTTTATGGTTCATAGGCCCTTTTTTCAGACTTAACCATCTAGATTAGTTCAGAGGCCCTTTTATTGGACTTGACCTAATCATCAGGACATGACTAACTTAATGGTTCATTGGTCCTTTGGGAACTCTTTTATTTTTTTTTTGATCCAACGCTTTAGA
>JAKSZP010019419.1:0-14105 GCA_022478985.1 Massospora cicadina | reverse complement strand
TCATATTTTTGTGACTTTAGACTTCCTACCTACTACAATCAAGCACACCGTGCTAGAGCACCACCTGAAGGCTGGGCTCGCCATATATGAAGAAATACAATCCTTCAAAATGAAGCACTTTACACTAATGCCAAACCTGTGCATGGGCAAAGCGATTGCTGTTCTCACTCCATCTGTGGGGATAGCCGAGGATTTGACCCAAATCCTACACACTGCTTTTGTCAAAATCAATGGGCAAAACACCCATCTATTCAGGGTCACCGTGGATAGCGCGCCTCCCAACTGCATGTTCTGTCACGCTTTTGGCCACAAGTCCCACATCTGCCCCTCCAAAAAGGACATTACTCAAAATAAAATTCTCTTGGAAGCAATGTGCGGTGCAGAAGCCCACTATGAACTGGCACTAAACACCAATGCAGTCTTCCCATGGGGAGCGCAAGGCTGCTACATTCTAGTAAAACCAGTGTCCCCACAAGAACGGAATAAGGCCAAACAGTCCCACAAGGTGGCAGCCAAGGAGGTGCCAAGACCGCGTCCACAATCCTGCCATCCCAGCTCCAGGAGGACATTGAGAATTTTGTGGCAGAAGCAGTTCATGAATCCCTCAACCAATCAGATTGGGACGCTTAAGCCAATTGGGCCACCCAAGCTGAACACCCAATGGCGAATCAGTTTCACCTGACCAATGCGCCCAAGCATCAATTGGGACTGAGTCGCTCCTTAATAATCCTGCTGAAATTCCACCACCAAGCGTTGGTGCACTGCAAATGCACACACTGCAAAAAGCTCGTCCCACAGCAGGGAAAAAAGCGAAGGCAAAAGCCAACACAAACCCCACTGCTAAAGCTAACCATTCTAACACATACTCCGTAGCATCAAATACTTACACTGCAGTGCAGCAACGTTCTGAAAAAGAGAAGGCTGAAGGGCATGGGTGCCCTTCCCCTAGCAACTAAGGTGCAATGGGAGATAGCCTTTACTTTAGGGACGTTAAACATCGCTGGACTCAAGGCCTTGCCATCCCAAGCTTGGAAACTGAGTTTTTTACAATATAATTTACCCGTGAACATCTTGGCCATTCAGGAAACCACCTATCCGCGTGATGCTGAGGAATCATGGACAACCATGCTCCTCCCTTCCCTCTCCTTTTGGTCTGAGCACTGTGGGGTGCTTGTTTGAGTGAACAGTAATTTTAAGTTCATTTCATTAAATACCTAAATGGCTGAATCCTTGTTGTCATCTTTTTGTGGGACGCTGAAGTGCACGCTGTTGTTAACATTTATGCCCCAACCTGTGTGCAAGAACTTCAGGAATTTTTCTCGGCAGTCATTTCTCTTCCACTACCCCACAACCATTTGTTGTTGGAGACATGAACTGCTGGATAAACCCATCCATAGACCGCTGGCCCTCATCATCTACACTCCCACAGGGGCACGTTGAGCAACACATTCTCAAAGCCACCCTAAAGTTGTTTGTAACTTTGCCGTGCCATGCTCTGCTACTCACTAACATGTTTCTCCCCCACGTACACAATGGCCAGTTAAGTTCCATGACCCACTTTGACCTTATTCTTGCGTTGTTTAAATTTCATACCCAAATTTCCCACTTCACCATGACAAAAATCGATTTCTTCAACCACAGGATGGTAATGATTTCCTTCCATTTATCCAACCCAGCAGCCCAGGCGCCAAAATGGTGCAAACTTCGCCCAGCCGAAATTGCATCGCCAAGATTTTCCTCATGGGTGGAATCTGTGACCTCAACTCTGGAGTTTTTCTCACCATTATGTGCAGATCCAATTTCCACCTGGTCAACCTTCAAGGCGAGAAAAATCCGCAAGGCTCGCCACCTCTCCTCCTGCCACTCATGGGCTGCCTCAGCAATCATTTTGTGCACAATGACAGAGTTGGACCACCTGGAGTCTAACGTCCCCACTGCAGGCTACAGCCCTGCTTGGGTAACAAGTGGGTGGAAGTTTTTGCCCGGCTCAACGCACTAGTGAGACAACACAAGCATTGGGTTTATGTTTAGTATAAAGCTAAACATATTACAGTGGGCGATATTTGCTCCACTTACTTTTTTCAAAAAAGTTCTTTGCAACACGCCAGAGTTTGGACTGCTCATAGGTGCGAAGGCCAGACCACTCCGTCGCATATATTCTGGCCAAAGTGGCGATTGAAATACAAAACTACTACTCCAAACTGTATCGATCTGATCCAAAACCACCAGCTGAAATGGAAACTTTTCTCAAAACTGCACACATCTGAACCATTTCCTGATTCCTGTAGTTGATGAATTTGATTACTCAGGATAAACTCTGGTCTGCGTTGTTTGCGGTGCACTGTATTGGAAATGCCCAGGCCCAGATGGCATCCCTTTTTGAGTTCTATAAGAAGTATTTCAAAGCTTTATCCTCCTTTCTGCTTCCCTCTCTTAACCAATACCTTCTGGAAACGCACCTCCTGCCTGGAGGGCAAGAGGCCTTCATGATTACATTGTACAAAAAAGGGGATAAGCTGGACGTAGTCAACTGGCGCCCCATTTCTCTCACTAACACAGACACAAATTTTTTTACTAAAATCATGGATAACCGTCTAGGGGTTGCTGCCTATGCTTTCATTTCCCCTGAACAATTCAGTTTCATACACAAAAGGTCGATTTGGGACAATATACACACCGTAGCAAACATATGTCAATCCACGGCTTCTGGAGCACTTGTATTTTTAGACCAGTAGAAGGCCTATGATAGAGTTAATTTAGGATTACCTCAGAGCCTGCCTCCACAAGTTCTGCCTCCCCCTTCGCTTCATTAATTGGGTGATGTTGCAAACGGAGTCTGACACAATGACTGTGCGTGGCCCTGGCTTCCTCACGGATGTAATCCGCCCTCAAAGGGGACTGCGCCAAGGTGACCCTCTTAGCCCACTCTTGTATAACTTCATCCTTGACCCACTTCTTTAAAATGTGAATGCCCGCCTTACTGGGGTCCATATGCAAGGCCAAGCCCTGTCAAGATGTTGGCATTTGCTGATGATTGTGAGGTTGGGGTGTCTAACAATCATGATACAGATGCGCTTGACGATACTATCCAGGTTTACTCCAGGGTAAGTAATGCAAAACTCAACGCCCCAAAACCGAAATTGTTCTCCTTGGTAAGTATCAGGCCGCTGGGCCTCAGCACCCCATTTCCTACCTGCCTCATCAGCTATCGCACGAGATAGATTGCCCTGCCCACCCCACACCGCCCCGCTTGTGATCTTCTTTGTGCCAAGACCCATCGTTGGCCCTGTCCGCTATTTGGGGGTGTGGCTGGAGGCAGGAGATTGCGCCTCAATGGTAGTGAAAAACAACATCCTAGACAACGCTACAAAACACATAGCTTCCCTCAGATACCGTCAGACCTCCCTTACAGGCAGGGTAGTGCTAACCAGCTCTATGCTCCTCGCTTAAGTTTGGTTTGGAGCCCATGCCATCGCTTTTTCCCCGTGTTTCTTCAAGCCACTATACACCCTTCTGCAAGGGTGGCTTTGGTTAGGCCGCCCACCGCCAGTGCGCCTGGATGTCATGTTTGGCCCTCGCCAATGTGGTGGTATGGGTCTGCTCAACTTTCAAACCCATGCTGCCAAAACCCTTGGCACCTGGGTCGCTGCCATTACTAACCCTACAATCTCAGCCCAGCACTGGTCCCACGCAGCCCGCTCCAACTTCTCCCGCGCCCTAGGCCTCACCAATCCTTCCAGCCCCTACTATCTGTTAAAGTACCTTGCTTTACATCCTTTTGCTGCGGGCCCACATGGGACGTCGCCCCACTTAAAAAGGATCCTCCTCTCCATGCAGAGTGCTGAGTGGAGAATACGCATCTGTGGGCACACCGACCAGAGGGGGCGTCCCTCTCCTCAGCTCACCCAGGAGGTATAAGACTACCCAATTTGAACAGAGTGATACCCATGAGGTCCCCTATCATAGCCAGGGTGGACTACCTGGACATGTTGGATATCCCCTACCCCCTCGATACCCAGAAATCCATTTGGAAGTATGCCCACCACCCTCTTCTGCAGCCGTAATATTCATTCCCATGTGTAACACTGCTTTTGATGGGTTTACCATAATGCCGATCGCTCTAACGCTTTGCACTCATCCTGTGTCATGTGTGGGCAGTATGAAATGCTTGTTAACCGCCTGGAAGAGTTCCCTCCGTCTAAAGTGATATGGTATGAGGTGCAACGCTGTTTCGCCAGGAACAGGCACAGTCTTTCAGCCTGTCTAAGGACATGTTTTTATCCATGGCCTTTCCTCTTTCACCCTCCCTCTCTGCCTTGGTAGTCACAATCGCTATGTGAACTATTCACACTATTGTCTTAGATGGTATTTCAGGTTTACACCTGCCCTCCAGAAGAAGTACGCCAGTTCTGGTCGCACTTAGTGGACCCTAAGCTTAGATGTTTTGTTACTTCCCACCACGTAGCCACCAGTTGCTCTCATCCTGGTTCCCAGTTTGGTTTATAGTTTCAGAACCTTTCCTACATATGTGCTCAATAGTGGCACCAGCCCCTGCACAGGTTACCCCCTCCCATTTTCTTGGCGTTCCCACTAGCAAAAGGAAATAGTCTTTTGCATCTCTGGGGTGCACTCCTCTCGCTAAAGTTTTGGTTTTTAATGTTTTATTGGAAGTGTCCATCCCCTGGTTGGCCTTCCCCAAATAATATTTAAATAAAAATTCTATGCAAAATTTGACCAGATTAAGGAATCCTGAGTCGATAGCTGAACCAGTTTCAGCTGAGCTGCCATGGTCAACAGCACTTGGCCAATCAGTTTCTTCCAATGCCCCAATTCTAGTGGCTAGCCTTGTGCTGGCTAGATCCAATCCAATCCAATCAAGGCTTTCGAATGGATTGATGAGTATTATTGGCCATACCATGTAAAGCCAGATTTTGATTTGGAGGAGTTCTTCGTTGACCCTCCTAATTTTCATCCCTGCCATTTTCACCCTTGAAACGGTTTACCAAATTATAAAATTATTAACAAAATGGTAGTTGAGGCTGCAGCTGCCCCTGCTAACACCTTACTTTGCCAGCAACTTCATGGGACGATGGAGCCCCTTGTTGAGGGTATTCCTATTCCCATTTTCCCCATAATTTTGAGGAAAATGCAAAATATGAAATTGAGGAGCTCACTTTTGGTGCAAGCTGAACTTTCATCAATGCGCAAAAACTTCTCTTTTTTAACCCCAATTATCCCGAAATGTGCCAGCGCATAAAGTTTCACTTGTGTCCCAGATCTCATCACTTTTGCTGAGCATCAACTTGCTCAATATCTTGAGGCTTTGGATACCTCTGGCCTCATAAATGAAGTAAACCCACAACTATACCCCCATTTGCCCCACGTTGCTGATGCTCCTAATATGATGCTATCCGCCATATTCCGCCAATTAACGTGGCTCCATAGTAAAAGTTTTCCCAAAGCTTTCTCACCTTCTGATAGAGCTTACTAGGCTGTTAGCTGAGGTGCTATAATAATTATTTTTTAATTCTAATAAACCCTTTGTTTTTCCATTTTTGTAAATAAAGATGTGTGGCTGCTCTCCTTTTAGGTTAGGCACCAGTAGTGCTAAAAAAAGAGCCAAACTGAAAGTTAGTGGCTATTAAGCTTTTGTGGAGGAGCTATAGCAAAGCAAGCGGGTGATTTTGCTACGGCCAAGCTTGGAGCTGTTTAATCCTTTTAAAGGTTTTGTCTTCCAGCTTGACTTTCCATAGAAGAACTGAACTCCAAGAGTTGATGGGGTCTCAGACCAGCATAAGGATAGGGAAGATGAAGATTTTTCTTGGATAGAAAGGGATACATTGACTTCTCAAGCGCAGCTAATACAAAACAAACTGAAGTGCTTAAATAGAGCTAGAGCTAGAACAATGGTCTTGAGGAACTGGGTTTCTGTCATCATAGGGAACCTCTTCCCTTTATAGACTGATTTTTTGTCGATGTATATTGAAGGGAGTGGCAAAAGTCTATAGTGTTGTTGGTTCTCTTGCAATGGGTGCAGTATTTTTCAGGTGTAGGCATCTTGGGGGTGTAACTACTAGCACTTACAACTGAGACTTATTATTTTTATTATTATTAAACTGAGTGGGACCAATAAATTTGAGTAGGTCAGCTGGAATCTCTAAAATAGCTTCCTTAATATGGAGGAGAGATGTCCAGTTAGACTTCACTGCTTTAGGATAAAGTATAATGTTAGGCATGTTTCTGAATGCTGAAAATGAAGCAGTGATAGCGTCATCTAAAGTAAGACGTTTCCCTGCGACCAACATTTGTGCTCAAGCTAAAATCAGTTTGAAAACTTAGTGGCAGTTTCCCCACGATTATAGCTTATATCCATAAAAGTTTGCTTTTGGTGGGACAAAGTTAAGTTGTTCCCAAATTCCTAAATCAAGGCAGTCTGGGTGTCATCCCAAGTCTAGCAATGAGTTTAGGTGTGGTACCATAATGTCTTGAGCAATGCGACTAAGGCAGATAGTTAGGTTTTTGAGCAGCTGGGTGTCAGTGGCTCCTTCCATAGCATTTTTATAGCAAAAGAGGAAGGAGAAGATACTTCCTTCACCTGGGACGTACTTCTCTTTGAACAACGGTTTGAGAATGTCACTGGGGGGTTAATGGTTGAACAACGTTTAATGACAAAGGTAGACCATTTTCATCTAAAGCGGAACTGTTATTGCTGGACGTTTCATAAATATGGAGAGAGTCTACTTTTTCTTGTAAGGTGTTGATACACTTATTTATTGAGTCTACCCTATCATTGGTGGCATGAAGGGCCGATTTGGTGGCAACAAGAGGGTATAACTGCCAAATTTTACTTTTGAGCTCATTAGTCAAACCTTGAAGTTCAAGTTGGTGTTGCAGAAGGGTGAGAATTTCTGCTTCATCCTGCGCATCATAGCGTTTAAATTAACCAAGAGTTTAATACATTCCTGATCTAAAATGATATTGGACGCTGGAATGTTATTGTTCATACCTGGGTTTTTAATTGTTACATTTCACCATGAACTTGGGGTATACCTAGAAGGTAGTACCGGTTTTGTCAGGACCATGGGTGTAAAATCTCATATCCCTCAATATTTTGTGGCAAGGAGACCTGAAGTTTCAGGGGTGGATTGCTTGTTTTTTTTCTCTTGGTCAAGAAGACTTTTTCCACATATTTTTCCTGGAGAGGCAATTCTTAATAAATATTTTTAATTTTAAGTTAAAATAGGCGAAAAGAGAGTAGTCTTTATTTTAGTCAAAACATCGTTATAAGGGAGTTTTTTCAGTAACTCTCCAAGCTAAGATTTAAACTATAATAAATTGTGGATTCAATGGTGGGTTATTCATTTTGTTCCAATAGGATTTGCTCACCTCATAGATTGGGTTTGAACCCCAATACTAGGGCGTGGAATGTCGTCAGGAATTGTCTCCAATAATTGCCTAGCTATTTGGCTGACTCAGGTTCTAGTCCTGTCATCAACCTTATTCAAATCTACGTTATGGGGTATAATTCTGACATGCTATAAGGCTTATCATGGATCAACTTTTATACTGCCATGGATGCCCAAAAGTCTTATTAATTGATAATAGAACAAATTTCACATCCCACATGATCCCAAGATTGAATAAGATAATGTGGATCATAGGAGTTGTATCAGTACCTTAATGGCCAGACAAATGGACTGGTAGAATAGGACATTGGAATTCTGGCTGCGATGCTGAGGAAGCTGGTCACAAGGAGAACTTCTGCATGTAGAACATACCTCAGTTTGGTGAAGTTCACATATAATATAATTTACCATACAATAATGGGAAAAACACCATTCATTTATTTAATTAAAGAAAGGCCGCGTTACCACTAATTCTATATTTAGTAATTGAAATAACAGTTGGGAATGATTGACAAGCAGTACTTGATCTGATTGTCCAATATAGGGATTTAGATTAAATTGCAAGAATTTGATATGATCTTGAAGAAAAGAATTAAGTCCAAAGCAACAGACAACAAGAACTGAAGGCATTATAAGAATTAAAGTAGGAGAAAAAGTTGCCTATTGCAATACACATGGTTACTGAAAAAGAAACAAGCTAAATTTGTTGTAGTTGGTTCCATATGAAATTATTATCAAGATGGCAATGGATGCATATTCCATCAATAAACACTTATTGGAAGGATTGTGAGTAGAGTCAAAACAAATATGTAAAACAGTGGAATAAAGAAAAATAATAATAATAAAGAGTTTCCCAAAGGACCACAGGCCATTAAGATAATTATGTCCCGGTAAATTTTGTTTATGTCCTAAAAAGGGACTGCTGAACCAAAATAAATGATTATTTCTTAAAAAGTAAGAACTCTGACTCATTGAAAACTGGTAGGCCAAAGTATACCTAGGAACCATTTTGAAAGAATAAATAAAAAATATGGACCTATGAACTGAGTGAAGGTCATGTCCCATACAAAAAAGAAACATTAAATAAAAGATTATTAAAAATATAGCGGTAAAAAAACTTTATAATGCACTTAAAAAATATATCTATACTAATAAAAGCAAATGTGTGCGTGTGTGTTCATGTGTGATGCCCATCCAAAACTAGAGCATGTATAGCTTTGAAATTTTGGATATATATGGAAGGGAGGGGGCCCATGTGCACAACAATGCCAGATTTTTAATTTTTTAATTTATTGCGAGGAAGGCCAACCATGGGATGGACACTTCCGAATTTGACCCAAAAGAAACAAAACTTAGAACAGGGAAGGCACCCCAAAGAAGCGATGCTATCTCTTGTTGCCAGCGGGAATGCCACTATGGGGAAGGGGAGGGAACGTGTGAGGAGGCCATAGCCACAATTGAACACGTGTGGAGGAAAGGGTCTGATTTGATGAACCAAACTGGGAACCAGGAGGAGACCAGATGTCGGCGATGCAGTGGGAGGTATCCAAATAACCACGCCTTAAAGTGGTCCACCAAATGAGACCGGAATCTGTGGACAGCTTCAGGAAGGGTGGGGGTGGAGCCTGCGATGGCATCCAAAGCAATCGTGTGGATGGTCCGCATGGCGATTGCAACCACCAGAGCACGGAGAGAGGGTGGAAGGGGGGAAGCCATTGATAAGGCAAACATACCTCTTGACAGACTGAAGGGATGTATTTGATCCTGGCCAAGCAGACGTTGAACTTCGCGCCATATCACTCTAGAGGTAGGACACTTCTCCATGCGGTGGAACAGCGTTCCATACTGGCCCACATGATGCAGGATGAGTGTAAAGCGTTAGAGCGCTCAGCCATATGGTACACCCGCCTCAGGCAGCGCCACACATGGGAACGGATTTGAGGCTGCAACAGAGGATGGTGTGCATATTTCCAAACAGTCTTCTGAGTCTCAATGGAGTAAGGGATGTCCATCATGTCCAGGTAGTCCACCCTGGATAGGACATGGGGTCGTGTGAGGATCACGCCATCTTGGATGGGTAGCCTCTGTACCTCTTGTGTGAACTGAGGAGAGGGGCGGCCTCTTTGGGTTATATGTCCGCTAATATGAATTCTCCATTCTGCGCTCCGCATGGAGAGTAGGATTCGTTTGTAGTGGGTTTTTGTCCGTGAGGACCTGTAGCCAATGTGTGTGATGCGAGGTATTTCATCAGGGAGTGGGGGTTCGATGGATTGTTAAGGCCCAAGGCGCGGGAGAAGTTGGAGCAGGCCGCGCGGGACCAGTGTTGAGAGGGGAGCGTAGGGGCGGTGACAGCCGCAATCCAGGTGCCCAAGATCTTGGCAGCATGGGCTTTAAAATCAAGCAGGCCCATGCCACCATGATGATGAGGGCCAAACATGACCTCTAGCCGCACTGGTGGTGAGCGGCCTAACCAAAGCCATCCTTGCAGAAGGGCATACAAGGATTTGAAAAAGCTTGGGGAGAAGGGGATGACGTGGGCTCCAAACCAGATTTTAAAGAGGAGCATAGAGTTGGCTAAAACAACCCTGCCAGTAAGGGAAGTAGGGTGGTCTCTGAGGGAGGCGATGCGCTTCATCACGTTGTCTAGAATATGACTTTCCATTATTGCTGATGCGTACCCTCCTGCCTCCACCCACACGCCCAGATGGCGGACTGGCCCTATGGTAGGGTGTGGCATGAAGGAGAGCACTAGTGGGGCGGTGTGGGGTGAGCTGGGAGGGCGAGCACATGTGCGAACAGATGGGCCAGGCTGGGCACTGGTTGCTGGTACCCAGCATTTTTGATACCAACCAATGCGGATGATTTCAGTTTTGGAAGCATTCAGTGCAGCATTACTTACCCAGGAATACTCCTGGATAAGAGCTTCAAGTGCACGTGCATCTTTATTATTAGACACCCCAACCACACAGTCATCTGCAAATGCCATCATCTTGACTGGGGATTTGCCTGGTACATGGACCCCAGTGAGCTGGGCATTCACATTTCGAAGTAGTGGGTCAAGGCTGAAGTTGTATAAGAGTGGGCTAAGGGGATCCCCTTGTCGTAAGCCCCTTTGAGGGCGGACTACTTCTGTTAGGAAGTCAGGGCCACGCACTGCCATTGTTGCAGATTTTGCTAGCAGTATTACCCAGTTGATGAAGCAAGGGGGTAAGCGGAATTGATGGAGGCAGGCCCTGGGTTATTCCCAGTTTACTCTATCATAGGCCTTCTGTTGGTCCAAGAATACAAGTGCCCCAGAGGCTGTGGACATGCATGCGTTAGCCACAGAGTGCACGTTGTCCCAAATTGACCTTCTGGGTATTAAACCGAATTGTTCTGGGGAGATGGTGGCAGATGCTACAATCCCTAAACGGTTAGCCATGATTCTAGTTAAAATTTTTGTATCCGTGTTAGTTAAAGAAATGGGGCGCCAGTTGGCTAAGTCTAGCTTGTCCCCTTTCTTGAAGAGTGTGATGGTGAAGGCCTCTTGTCCTCCTGGTAGGAGGCGCGTTTTCAGAAGGCTCTGGTTAAGTGAGGCAAGCAGAAGTGGGGATATATATTTGAAGTACTTTTTATAGAATTCATACGGAATGCCATCTGGGCCTGGGCATTTCCGATTTGGTGCACCGCGGATGGATGTCCATAGTTCATTTGGAGTAATCAAATTCATTATTTCCAGGTATCAGGAAATTTTGTGGATGTGGGTTTAGTCAAAAAGTTCCGCCACTTCAGCCGGCTGAATTGGATTGGATTGGTATAACTCAGAGTAATACTTTTGTATTTTGATTTCCACTTCAGCTGGCATATCTGCGACGAAATCATCCGATCTTTGCACCTGTGTGCAGGCCACGCTCTGGCGTGGTGCAAAATTTTTTTAAAAAAAATATGTGGTGCACTTGTCGCCCTCTGTATTGCATTTGGCCCTGTACTGAACACAAACCTGATGTTTGTGTTTCCTTTCAAGCGCGTTGAGGTGGGCGGCTGCTTCTGCCCACTTCTGGCCCCATGCAGGGCTGTAGCCTGTAGCTGGGATGTTGAACTCCAGGTGTGCCAACTCTGTCAGAGCGCGCAAAATGACAGCTGATGTGGCTCGTGAGCATCAGGAGGAGAGGTGGCGAGAGTGGCGGATGGTATCCTCTTTGAAGGTTGACCATGTGGAGTTGGGGTCCGCGCAAAATGCTGCAACAAACTCTTTTGCCAAAGTTGCTGATTCCACCCAAGTGGAAAATCCTGGCGACGCAATTTTGGGAGGGCGGAGTTTGCACCAATGTGGGGCCGTAGCCACTGTGACAGGTAGGTGATAAGTTATTAAGACCAGTCAGTGGTTGGAGAATTCAATTTTTGTTGTTTTGAAGTGGGAAATGTGGGTTGGAATTTCGCCAGCGTAAGGATAAGGTCAATGCGGGTCATGGACCTTAATTGGCTGTTGTGGACATGGGGGCGCGTCATGTTTTTGAGCAGCGGGGCTTACTGTGGCAGCGCGTCCATTAACTCAAGGGTGGCCTTTAGAACGCGAAGTTCTACATGACTCTGGGGGGCGTGGGAGGAGGAAGGCCAACTGTCTGTGGGTGTGTTTAGCCAACAGTTCATGTTGCTGACTACAAAAGGGTTTGGGGGTAGTGGGAGGGATTTGACCAACGAGAAGAATTTCTGACGCTCTCATGCACAGATTGGGGCATAGATGTTGACGATAGCATGTGCCACGTCAGCCCACGAGTAAGTGACAACAAGGACTCGGCCATTGAGGAATGATTCCAATGATGAAAATTTGAAAAAATTGTTTTTCCAAACTAGCACCCCACAGTGCTCTGACCAAAAGGATAGGGATGGGAGGAGCATGGTTTTCCAGGCATCCTCAGAACCTCGCAGACAGTGGGACTCCTGGATGGCCAGGATATCCACAGGTAAATTTTTTTGTAAAAAACTCAGTTTCCTAGCCTGGGACAGCGAGGCCTTGAGTCTGGCGATATTCAACGTCCCTAAAGTGAAGGTTTCCCCCATCGCACCTTAGGTGCGAGGGGGTGGGCACCCAGGCCCACTAGCCTCCTCTAGATCCCCATGGGCCTTCACGGCAGTGCAGGTGTTTGCAGCAACACTATTGGTAGTTTAGTTATTTTTTAGCAGAAAGTTCGCGTTGCTTTTGCTTTACTTTTTGTTTCCCCGACGTCAAACAAATTTTTTGCAGTGCAGATGAGTTCAGTGCACCTACAATTGGGTCAAAAAAAAAATTTCAGGTAGGCTGGACCCCAAGTCAGTTTCAACCGGAGCTTGGTTGCAAAGATTGGGTGAGGTCAAGTCACCCATTGGATCCTCAGATTGGGTGGCCCAATCAGCATGGGCTTCCCAATCTGATTGGTTGATGGATTCCCAATCTACTTCCGCTGTGAAGGTTTTGATGTCCTCCTGGCGTTGTGAGTGTGGGATAGAGGTGGTGACTTTGGCTGCTTCCTTGGCCGTGGCCCTACAGGCCTGCTTAGCCTTCTTCCACTCTTGCAGGGAAATAGGTTTTACCAGTAGGTAGCAGCCTTGTGCTCCCCATGGGAAAGCCTCTTTGGTGCTTGCGGTTGGTTTGTAGTGCACCTCTCCGCTGGCCATGGCCGCCAAGGGGTGTTCTCGGAATGTGATGCCCTCCTTGGTGAGGCATGCATGTGCCTTATGGCCAAACGTGTCACAGTGGGTGCAGGTGGGGGGCGCGCTGTCCACGGTTACCCAGAAAGGGTGGGTGGTATGCCCTTCAATATTGATATATGTGGAGTGTGGGATCTGGGTTAGTTCCTTCATGATCTCCTCGGTTGGGGTCAGAACTGCGATGGCTTTGCCAGTGCACAGGTGTGGCATCAGCATGAAGCGTTGCATTTTGAAAGATTGTATTTCGCCATATATGGTGAGACCATCTTTCAGGTGTTGCTCCAAAATGGCACGTTTTACTATAGTAGGCAAAAAGTCAAACGTGAGGAAAACTTGGGTGGATTTTGTCCATCTGGTGCATTTGGTTTTGACGACCCATTGCCCTTTAGGGAGGTTGATCACTACGCGCACTGCAGCAGCTTCATCTGCTGCCTCCTTGTTTTCAAAACTGAGGTCCAGCCAACCGTGTGACATGGAGTGAGGTGTGAAGTACACCACGGTCAGGAAAAAAGTGTGCACATCCCCACAAAATTTTTCCCATAAAGCTGTTTGTTGGATGTCCAGAAACACACGGACTCCATATTCCACTGATGAGAGTGGTTGGGAGTGTGGCGTGTTGATGTACTGGTTGCATCGTGCTTGCCAAGAGAGGATTTCTGGGGAATTAGTGACCGCCGGTTCTTTATTTTTTTCTATTCCGCCAGTTTCTCTGGGGCTTTTTTGAATGTTTGAGGCCGCGGGCCTACCACCTGCTCCTCTTACCTTACTTGCCAAACTGCTCCCTGACATGGGTGCAGACTAGTCTCCTCTGTGAGATTATCAAACTAGAATCAGACTTGGATTGAATAAGTTGCAAAAGTGATTGCAACGAGAGAGAAAAGTCCCAGAGCAAAAATTATAGTTTGATAGTACTAACTTAAGTAAGTTCAGATTTTAAATTTTCATAATAAAGGTTTTATATGTAAGAAGTGAAAATTTTAAATGCTTTTAATGGAAATCGGTATATTGCTACATCTGAGAAGTTTAATATTC
>JAKSZP010019418.1:0-14175 GCA_022478985.1 Massospora cicadina | reverse complement strand
CAAAGCCATTTGATTTGCCTTGGGGACCTATGGTGATGTTGAACATTTACTCACTCATTTAAATGCTAGAGTCCTAATTTACAGAGTTCTTTGGGCTGCTGTGCCACAGGCAAAAGGGGTATCCACTGAGCCTTCACACACAGAATGGAAGCCCAGTCTTGTTATCATTAGCTATCTATTTGACATAGTAAACTGACCAATCACTTCTCACTCTCCACCCTCCTATATGCACTGGCAAAGCAATTGCATATACACTTACTATGAACCTACACTCACTCTGAGACCTGGTGTTCTTTTGCTTGTCCGCTGTCTCACTAATCCAAGTCTGCAAGCAGGCCCTAGTGGAATGTAGCCCAGATCGCCAACCCCAATTGTCAGTGTTACCCCTTAAGTGAACATGATATTGATGGGAGTCCCTCCTGTTCCCTCTAATTAAGTAGCTGGCCAAGTACTGGATGCCTTGGTAAAGCCCCAAGTACTTCTAAGCTATAAGATTAAAGACAACAGCACCCTCAGATGCCCAACTGAGCATAGCTCTCCTTGTTGCCCTGGAAGGGATGCCCAATGCTGGGTGAAGGGGGTGATATGCTCTGCAGCTAGATGGGGAACACCACCCTTATTCCTAAATTAATAACCTCAGCGTTACAAAATTGAGTCAAGACTTTGCGCCTGCTCCATCTCTTCACCCTGGGCCAGGAAGCAGTGGACCTAGTATACCTCAATGGAGCCTTATCTATATTGGCGTTCTCAGTCCCAGTCACACATAAGATTTCAGTCTCCACCTTCTGTGCCTCCCTAGACTCAATAGCTACCTCCCACTCATCATGAGACCATCTCCCAGGGTCCCATGAGATCACATTCTTGGTAGCCCGCTATATTGGAGCCAGGACCTCCCCAAGCACACCCTTTCTATATCTGTCCTCGCCATATCTGTTGTAATTGGTTTGACAAACATCTGGATGAGAAAAGCTCATACTTAATTTTATACTTTAACTAATAATTAAATAACAGACCTGATTGATATAGTAATTACTTCTCCACGTGGCTTCAGATTTTATATGTATTGGGCTAAAGTACTAATTAACTATTAGATGAAATTCTAAATCCCAGACAGAACATTTCTTGTCCTTATATTTATCAGTTACCCGATGCTGTGGCCTTAATTACTATAATAATTCCTATTTTATTCTAGAGTACTATTCTATGTAGCCCCCATGCCAGCATAAAATATTGGTAATAGAGTCCAATATTATTTATTGATATAAGCAGTAATTTGACTACATCTGGCATATTGCATCTTTTATGGAAATGCCTCGAACCTTAATTATTTTTAACAAAACAGGTTCCCAAGACCTTGGTTTGTCCATCCTAATACATGTAACCTTACACCAGAAAGGAGTTTACTTGAGAAAAATTGTGGAATAGTTTAGTCTTGTTTTCAGTCATCAAAGTCAGAAAATTGCCCTACACTTCAACAGAAGAGCCTGGCGGTGACACTTTGAATTGCCCAATCCGGGCGGAGGTCCAATGTGGCGGCTGATAATTGACAGCCTCTAGCAACCTGTCTGGACCCAGGGAGTATGCACTTACTGGCAATACACACTTGCAGGTTCTCCACTGGGGACCATGACCAGGTCGAGGTGCGGTAAGATTGGCAGACCCATTGGCACCTCAGAATGGCCACACAACTTCCAAGGCCATTAGTTCACAGCTTATGTCACCTGATGAGTGAGGGTTGAACGTCCATGCAGATCTAAAATGGATTGCTGACCAACCTTAGAGCTAAACTGAGCCAAACAAAATACCTTATAACTTTAAATAAGATAAAGTGAAATGATTCTTTATTTGGGATTGGCATATTGGGCGAGGGAGCCCACAAACAGTGGGAACGCAGGATGGGGCTACCAGAAACAAGATATAATTCCAACTTAGGAAGGTTGGACTAGGGTAAGCTGGAATATAAACCTGACCATCTAGCTACAATCATGAAATAAATTAGGCGCATGAACCAGACAATTCATGTGTCAATCTGAAGGGATTGAGCCCTAATTCCCATAATTTGAGTGTTGATATATAAATTATAAACTGTGGCAGAATTAATTCAAACCATCAGTTGCAACCACCATTCCTAATAACCCAATTTATAAGAATTGACAATCGGAATTTGCTTATTACATATTTTCTTAACTCAATCTGGATTTTAAGAATTCTAGTCTTCCATTTGGAGGTGCTGCTTAGTAACCATGAAAAGAAATATTGAGTTCTCTGGTAGAAAATGCATATCTGAGGAGGACTGTGAAGGGGAAAGGGATCTTTTTCTGGATTCAGTAGGATCAGCATATCTGTTCAATTACCTAAACAAGCCTATGAGACTCTGAAAGTATTCAATACTACAGGGTGCTCTCTTGTTTTATTAAGCTTAAAACACTATTGCTAAAGCTTTCTTTTGTGAGGGTTTGATCAAATTTAATTTCTTCATGCATTACTTTGAGTTGTTATTGTGTTTAATTGTGCAAATGGAATATGATGCCCCAGTACTGGTTTCAACATTTGGTGCTCACTACAGGGGGCCACACCCTGTTCTTCTGTGCATTGTTGCTTAAAAGTATGTATTCTGGACACTTAGTCAGGGACTACCTTCCAGAAGAGGTAGCACAACTTGCGGACACTGAAGGTCCAGGACCAGAGGCCTCACCAAATTGTTCTGATCAAAATGATTAAGTACCAGAGGAACTAAAGGCCCACACTGGCCTACTTTCCAATATTGTACTAGGACATGATCATTGAATAAGAGTCTTATTAAGAATATAAAGAGCAGTTTGTTCCATTACAGAAGTAGTGGTTATCCTGTCAGGTAAAACTGCTTCCACCCTAGTGCAGGTTTTGAGTTAAAAACCTGTACTGGATAGAAAATTCTTGGTGTGGTATATTTATCCCAAGGTCAACCCATCTAATTTATTTTTTTGTTCCATTACAGATATGAGTCAGAAGCTTGACGATTTACGTTAAGAAATTTAGAACTCAGAGACAAACAGAAAGGTCCCCTACCAAGAAAAAATTTTGCCCTAAAAGTGAAATTTTGGACCACTGAACAAATGATTGCTGGTATGGAAATGACTTTAGTGTCAGAACGCCAAAATATTTCTGAACTAATGAACCAATTTAGGTTGGATATTCATCATGATAATTGCTAGTGTCCTCCAGGTCAAGTTGCTTGGTGAAACCTTACAATGAAACCTGATAATGAGGGTACGGTGCTCAAGTTTTGTGTAGTTGGTCTCTGTTTTCCCCTCCGTTCTGACTATGAAGTCTCAGTGCAAACTGATAATATGACAGCTAACAGTTGTATAGGGTCACTTCAGGCCCCTCAGCCCTGCAGCCATAATAATCAATTTCTGTGTAGCCCTGTTAATTTACAGAATTTTAATAAAAAGGTAATCGTGCACAATTTTCTTAGCTCTTTTAGAGATTAGCATGGTTGGAGCGCCTGAGACTGCTATGTTGGCTGTAGTAATGAACTCGTTGGACTCCAGGAATCAGGAGTTATTTATGCCAAAACTAAACAATGTTTGCGTTTCTTACACTAACGCCAAGGCCCTTCTTATCAAGGAGTTTGGCGGAGCTGAAAAGATGACTACTCATAAGCTAGAATTCCCAACAACTCCCTTAAGAAGGATGGATCTATTCAAGTTTTGCTTGACGCTTTTACTTGGAGGCGTAGACACTATCCCAGGATAACATTATGAATGATTTTTATGCCCAGATCACTCTTTACCACACTTGTGATCCCCTATATGGAGTTTTATCACGTTCTGATACAGTTCTGAATGAGGAAAATGATATTACCATATGATATATTAACTCTGTCTGTGCGCTGTCAATTTGAAGTGACCAATCCAAGTCCACGGGAGCTGCACAATCAATATGACTGTGGAATCTCCCTCATAAAGGAATTAACCTGGCTTAAGGCCTTTGCTTCGAAATGCCTGATATTAATCAAGTCATTTTTTATTTTTGTAAGGATATGTGACTTTATTCAGATCATTGACTAAGTCAAGTCTAAGTATAAGGTTCAGTTTGAAAACCCTGTGAAAGCGGAAAATTTGGGAAAAATCAGGCTGGAGTAGAATAGGGATCTCTACATTCACTTCTTCTAAGAAATTCAAAGTACAAAAACTCTGAATCCACCTTTCATCCAATGGAATAAAGCTGACGCCGCTTTGCCTATGGTGGATCAATGAGTAATACCTGAAGCTATGTAGTTGTGACTAATCACTCTCTGGAAAAATGTGAAGCTGAGTTGGTACCAAAACTAGTAGTGATATTACATTCATTAGTTAGTACTACAAGAGCTTCCTATTACTTATGGTAATATCTTTTGATTGAACAGGGTCCAGGTGGCGATGACTATTGAGACTTTGATGGAATTAGTCCTGAGTTAAGTCTGGTGATTTAGGCTTTTTAAGTCAAGCAGACACTCCAGATGTAAAAAAATCCAGCGTATGCTTATTTTTCTGTATGCGTTTAAATTGTATTTCAGGAAATAAGTGTAAAGTCTATATAATTGTGGACAGATGGGCACCTGTTAATATCAGGTCCACTAAACTGGTGTAAGGGTTGTGCTTATCTAATGACATAGATCTTCAAATGATCTATGGCACTGTGGGCCCTCAGACCATAATTTCTAAAAGAGCATATATTGCATTGCTGCTGTGATTCAGCTCACTGTGATTTCTGCTCTGACTATTGTATTTCCAAATTCAGAGTAATGCTTTCTTTAATGGGACCTCATTATTGAGAGACCATGGAGTCAAGGCTAATTTTAAGTAAAATACCTTGAAAATCTTAAGACTAACCTCTTCTTTAATTTATAATTGTAAGGGTGAGGCCCTGAGCCTCAAGCTTGGGGTTTGTTAGGCTAGTTTTAAGGAATGATATAATGCCTTTGGGTTACTAGAGAATTTGAGCTTGGACGCAACAGTTACCCAGCAAGATTGTGGAATCTATGGGGATTTCACTACTTGCTAATTTTAATTTCCAATTCCTGTGAGCTATCGATTAGAAGTGGGGACAGAAATTAAATCAGACATTTTTCAAGGGTTATATGGTTAAATATTTGCACCATTCAGTCATTCAAATTCAGAACCTGTCGACATACCTGAAAATATCCTCACTGACCACAGCAAAAACAAGTGCTTTTAGATAATCTGTATGCATACCTATTCAGATAAAAATCACCATATTATCATTTTTACGCATACGTTACCAGTTGAAGAAGTTTCAGAAATTCTGATTTTGAAAAACTGAATGAACATAGACTTAATGGCAATGTAAAGCAATCCGTTTGCTCTTTAGTACCTTTGAAAACCTCTCTGGTTTAACAAAAGGAAGAGAAGGACCAAGTGTTTTCTTTTTGGAAAGAAAAATATTATTTTTACAAATGATGACTGTAATTTGGGTTGTGCGCTAAATGTACTACACCATATCAATATTGAAAATCATCCACCAATTTGCCTTAGTCCTATTAGGTGCTCAAAGGCAGCAGACGAAGCCATTAACCATGAAATCAGTCAACACGTGCAACAGTGAATGTTAGTACCCTCCAAAAATCCTTGGGCCTCCCAGTGTTGGTTATTAAAAAGAAGTGTCAGAATCCAGCAAAGGTTATGCTTGCTGGTGCTATGTGCCGCTGGATCCCACAATGGATTATTTAAAATAAATAATAAACTCTTATGAAAACTAAGTTCTTACTTTTTTGTTAAAGTTTTTTATGCTTTTTATTGTTTATGCGGGGCAAAACCAGAAAAGGGCCCTTTTTCCAATACTAGTATATCATATCTAAACTAGTTTCAATCCTCGGGGCCGTGGGAATTTGGGGCTAAAGTATTATAAAGCTGAGTCATCCAAATTAGGAAATATAGGCTCTCGGCCTATCAGATCATAGATAAATATTTTGTGGCAAAACTGACCCGTGTGGTAATGATTTGATATGTATCTAATCACCAGTGGGTAAAATCTTCTCACTTCAGGGGGGACAGATCTGACTGGTAGTGATTTGTTAATTTGCACCCAATCATCAATGGGTAAAATTTTCTCACCTTGGGGGGTTCAGATCCAAATGGTAATAATTTGTTAATCAGCACCCAATCATCAATGGGTAAAATTTTCTCACCTTGAGGAGGTTCAGATCTGTGCGATATTGAACACCTCAAATTTGGCTGAGATATCGGAGCAATCCTATTATCAGTTCTTAACTTATTAAGCCGATTTTGGTTATGAATCATATTTTCCCAATAGATAGGATTCCACTGAGAATCTGCCATGGTCTTTTTGCCGTTGGTATTCATATCATTGATAACCACAATATTATTCAGAGATCAGACTCCAACATTCTTTTCCAAAGTCAAGAAGGAGAACGTTTGACATTGCTTCCTCAAGAATGTTGGGAGAAGTGGAAGATCATAGGAAACGGCCATGTACCCGGTTTATGGTAACTCCCGTAGCTAATAATTTGATGAAGTATTCATTGTCTTTTTTGTAGCTGATGGAGAAAGGTCCCTCCCAAATTGAACCAAGCTTACCGTTTCTTGGGGTGATGCGGTTATGGTAGTATAACACATTATCAGCCACTTGAAATGTAGGAAGGGGGTTGTGGAGCTCATTGGCAGCCTGCCCTTCTTTAGTCACTGTTTTCGCTAAGTTGGTCATAGCTTCAGCTTGGAGTTGATTAATTTGGTTAGCTAACCTTTGCATGGCTTTCTCAGGCTCCTCTCCTTTAGAGAAGACATCCTTATCCAGAAGAGCAGGTATGCCTGGTTCCCTGCCATACAAAACTCAGAAAGGGGATATTTTCAGAATCCGGTGATAACTAATCTGGTAGGCCATAAGGGCACTGGGTAAGAATTGATCCCAGTGAAGTGGATCGGAAGAGGCCATTTTGCATAGGATGGAAACTAAGGTTCCATTGGCTCTTTCCAATGCCCCATTGGTAGATGGATTGTATGGAGCTGAAAAGAGTTGTTGGGCTCCCATGGAAGTAGCTAGGAGTTTGACTACTCTGGAGGTAAAATTATTGCCATTATCACAGAGTAGTACTTGGGGGCAGCCATGCCGAGCAAAAATGTGTTGATGTATAAAAGTGGCAGTTGCCTTATCTGTTTGGGCAGGAAGTGCCACAGCTTCAACCCACTTAGTGAAGTGGTCGATGGCTACTAAGATAAAACGGTTGCCACTGGTATACTGTGGAAGGGGACCTACGACATCCAAACTAATAGTGTGAAAAGAATGTTGCGGGGTAGTTGGTTGATACTGGTATCTAGTCTTGAAACCGGATTGTTTCTTGCACATAAGGCAGGCTTCCAAGACATCAACTATAGCTTCCATCATTCCATCCCAATAGTATCGATCCTTAAGACACTCATAAGTTTTCTTTGCCCCTCCATGGCCTAAAATGGGGTGAGCTTCAAGGATGGCAGGTATGCGTTCTGAGGGCCAGATGTAAGGCAGCCACTTCGCCCCCACCTGCTTATACAACTTCCCGTTTTCCACTTTGGTGTTGCATGAGTGGCGGGCTAACATCTTATGAACTGGATCATCTTCATCCTCCCATTCATTGGGAGTCATTAATAGATCATGCAACCTTTCTGCACAGCTATTATTCAAGTGGAGGACTGGAAGACGAGACAACCCATCCACATTCATATGACGAGTTCTGGCATGATGTTCAATTTTCATATCATAATGCTGGAGCTTTAGAGCCCAGCGAGCTAACCGCCCAGTAGGGTCCTTTATATTTTGTAACCACTTCAATGAAGCATGGTCAGTAACTACAGTAAAGGTGGTCCCATAGAGGAAAGGGCGATAGTGCTTTACAGCCAACAAAACATCCAGGCACTCCTTTTCTGTTACGCTGTAGTTGCGTTAAGGCTTTGAAAGGATCTTACTGAAATATACCGGATGATCAATACCATTTTCATCTAGTTGGCCTAAGATGGCCCCAACAGCGTAGTCCGAGGCGTCCATAAACAAGATAAAGGGTTTTTTGTAATCTGGGTGCTGTAGGATAGGGCGTCATTATAGTAGCTGCTTCAGGGTCTCAAAAGCGGTTTTTTTTTCAGCGCCCCATTGGAAAAGGATATTCTTCTTCAGTAAGCGAACAAGGGGCTCACTGAGTTGTGAGAACTTAGGGATGAACTAATGGTAATACCCCATCATTCCTAGAAACACCTGTATATCCCGCAAATTCTTAGGGGGAGGCATATATGCAATGGCTTCGACCTTGTTCTGTAGTGGTTGGATTCCTTTTTGCAAAATGATGTGGCTAAGGAAATCCAATTTTAGCTGAAAGAAAGTGCACTTTGATGGTTTCAGCTTGATGTTTGACTTACTTAGCCTTCCAAACACCTCCTTCAAATGATCCAGGTGGTCGTTGAAGGTTTTTGAGAACACAGTAATATCGTCAAGATAAGCGATAACTCAGATTAGCTTTAAGTCTTGCAAGATGTGATCCATCGCATGCTGGAAAGAGGCAGGTGCGTTGCACAACCCTTGGGGTAATCGCATGGGTTGGAAAAGACCTTCACTGCATATCAAAGCGCATTTCTCCTGATCCTGTGGAGAAAGGTCCATTTGCCAATAGCCACTGACCAAGTCCATGGCTTAGAAGAAATTCAAGCTGGATAATTGGGCCAGGGCATCATCAATGCGATTAATAGAATAGCTATCCTTCTTCGTGAGGTTATTTAGCTTGTGGTAGTCCAAGACTACCCGGTGACCTCCATCTTTCTTTTTAATTAATAACAGTGGGGAAGACCAAGGGCTTTGAGAGGGAACTAGCAGCCCCGTATCCAGTAACTGTGTGAGTTCCGTCCTCATATGCTGTTCCTCCACCTTTGACTTGCAATATAGTTTTGACCGAATGGGATGGGCATCACCCACATCAAACGAGTGGCACCAGCCCTTCATGTGGCCATAGTCGTGAGATGACTTGGAGAATATGTTTATAGTCATCAAGGAGATTATGAACTTTCTCTAGCTCAGTTGGGGTTAACTCATTCGAGATATGGACGTTTGGTAAGGTACACACCAGGTTGTCCGTTGGCAGGCCCAAATCTGCCATTGAGCTGATGGAGTGGATCTGTTCAACATCCTCCACAGGGATTAAAAATCCTCTGCCAACCTCTTGGTGTTTCCATATGATCATGTCCATTGCGGTGAGGTTTCCCAACAGTAAAGTAATACGTCGCTGATAGGAGGGATCTAGTAGCCCAGGTAATACATGAGGCTCCAAAGGACTAGGGCCCTCAACACTTACGAGGTGCAACAAACAGTGGTGTGGGATTTGGAGCATGATTTTCAGATCAACCAAACATTGTTCACCCGGCTTAATCACCACCTCATCTGCCGCATAAAATGGAATACCATCGCTAGCCTCCACTGAATCAGGCAATTTCTTAGTGTTGCGCCCAGAGGTGACATAATGTAAAGGCAAAGCAGAGAAGGAGTATTCAACCAGGCAGGTGTAGTCATTCTTAATGAGTTATTTGTTGGATAAGAATAACGGAACTTCATAGTTCATTAAAGATAGGAATCCTTGCTTCATGTTGATGATGCCTTCATACTCGATCATAAACTGAGTACCTATGAGCATTTCATAGGAGTTATTATCTAAGGCCACAGCGGGGGCTGATAGGATAATCTTCCCAACGCGAATGGGGAGAGGGTAAGTGCCAAGGGCGCAGGTATTGTTTGGGCCCGCAGTTCCAAACTCCTTGGCATAATCCAGGTCAGGCATCAGTTTAATCTTTTTCATCAGCTGAGATGAGATTACATTCACTGGGGAACCTGTATCCAGGATAGCCATCATCCGGACTTTGTGAACAACTACTTCAACTATGGTAAGTGTGCTTCCAAAGTTAGCTGACAGAGCTAAGACCTCCTTGAGATGAAAAGTGGAGGTTAATTTGCGGGCGGTCTCAGGGTGAGTTTCCAGAATAGACTGCATGGTATGCCCTCACTCTAAAGGGCAAATTAAGCTCAATAGGAGCTGATCAGCATCGCTGGATGTGTCAATAGTTTCCATACAACCTATAACTTGGAGGAGGTAAGTATCCTCAGGTATGGTGGTTTCATCTACTCCTTCGGCGTTTAGGTGATCAGGGACCTCCACTTCCGTGGGAGCTCCCAATAAGTAGTACCCAACGTCATTGTAACCCCCCTCAGAGTCGGCCTCAGGGGTATTCTCAACCATGGGTAAGGTTGCAATTGAAGTGGGGGAGACAACCACGAGAGGTGGGGTAATTAGCTTCGCTTTAACAGGCATTTTCACAGCCCCAGTAGTTCTGGATGATATACCCTTAGAGCGCGCACCTATTGGCTGAGCTGAAGGAGAAACCACAGTAGGGATCTCCGCTTTGCATGAATAAGGGATGTCCGTTTTGAGTCGCACCAAAACAGCAGGTTTTGCAGGGAGAATAGGCACAGGTGGCCTCACTTCCAACGATTCAATATGCTGCAGCTCACCTAAAGGAATATGGGTGACGTCTAACAAAGCCTCTTCTATATCATGGAAGGTTGTAAAGTGGCGTTTCACTGATATGATATGCCTGGCAAGAGAGGGTTGTGAAGCTAACCCTGTTAATATGGCGGCGATAGCATCATACAGGGTAAGCAGGTTAGACGTAGCCAGCCTTTGAGCAATGAGATAGAAACGCTCAGCAAAACTAACGAGGGTTTCACCCTCATACATGGTAAGGCGCATGAAAGCCTATTTTTCCCTGTATAAGCTCTGCTTGGATCTGAATTCAGCCAAGAGGGCCTTCTTAACATCTGGCCAGGTGTGCTGAGGATCCAGGTGAGGAACGATCAACTCTTGGGCTTTTCAGCTTAAACAGGGAAGAATGTACCGAAATTTTTGTTTATTAGTGGTGCTATCCATTGCAGCTTCATAAACGTACAAATAGGAAGCAATGCTCCCTTCACCCAGGGTGTATCTGTCCTTTATAGGTAATTTGAATGGCCGTTGCTCTAGCTTTTTGAGACGGAAGAAAGAGCTGGCTAGTTGCTTCTCAAGAGCAACTAATCGTGATTCAGTTAAAGAAGATCCAGAAGAGCTGCTCACGTTTTACAGCCTCCATGTTAATAACCACGGTTTAGTGTACAGGTGTGCCCCTGTAGTGAGCACCTAATTGTCAGAATCCAGCAAAGGTTATGCTTGCTGGTGCTATGTGCTGCTGGATCCCACAATGGATTATTTAGAATAAATAATAAACTCTTAAGAAAACTAAGATTTTACTTTTTGTTAAAGTTTTTTATGTTTTTATTGTTTATGCGGGGCAAAACCAGGAAAAGGCCCTTTTTCTGATACTAGTATATAATATTTAAACTAGTTCCAATCCTCAGGGCCATGGGAATTTGGGGCTAAAGTATTATAAAGCTGAGTGATCCAAATTAGGAAATATAGGCTCTCAGCCTATCAGATTGAAGATAAATATTTTGTGGCAAAACTGACCCATGTGGTAATGATTTATAAATTGTATCCAATCACCAGTGGGTAAAATCTTCTCACCTCAGGGGGTTCAGATCTGACTGGTAATGATTTGTTAATTTGCACCCAATCATCAATGGGTAAAATCTTCTCACCTTGGGGGGGGGGGTTCAGATCCGAGTGGTAATGATTTGTTAATTTGCACCCAATCATCGATGGGTAAAATCTTCTCACCTTGAGGAGGTTTAGATCCATGCAATATTGAACATCTCAAATTTGGCTGAGATGTCGGAGCAATCCTATTATTAGTTCTTACCTTATTACGCCAATTTTGGGTATAAATCATACCTTCCCAATAGATAGGATTCCACTGAGAATCTGCCAAGGTCTTTTCGCCACTGGTACTCATATCATTGATAACCACAATACTATTCAAAGATCAGACTTTAACATTCTTTTCCAAAAGTTGTGAAGGAGAATGTCCAACAAGAAGGATGGATCCAACAGAGTGATAATATATTACTGGAAACTTGACAATATAACTAAAAAAGACTCTTATCTACTACCTCACATTGATGCGCTAGACTGCTTGTGTGGCACACAATACATCTCTGCTATGGGTTTAATTTCTGGATTCTGGCAGATTTAAATGGTGAAAGAGGGACATGAGAAGTGCGTTATTATCACTGCTTAGGGATTATAATGACCTACTAGGCTGCCTCAAGGGTTATGCACTGACCCTGTGACATTCCAGTGCACTATAGATAACATATTGGAGGATATAAAGATCTCTTGTGCATTGTGTATCTGGAATATATAAATGTTTTTAGAACATTTATGAAGCATCTGCAGCTCCTAGTGGAAGTTTTTCACCGGTGGCAGAGGCCAATCAGAAAATCAAACCTTGTAAGTGTAATTTCTTCTAAAAAACTTGAGTATCTAGATTTGACATTGATAAACAAGTCTTCTGGACCCATCCCGCTAAGGTAAAGTCTATCAAAAAAATGTCACAACTAAGTAGCAATTTTGATATGCAGATATTTTTTTGTAGTGGTTGGCTACTATCACCAGTTTGTGGAGAACTTAAGTAAAATAGGTGAACCGCTGATTCACATTTTCAAGAATGAAGTACCATTCTAATGAATGGGAAACTGCTAGCAGTCCTTTGGTCAGTTAAGGATTTGCCTCAATTAAGTGCTGATACCGATGTACCTGGAACTTCAATATACCATTAATTATTCAGACGGATGCATCCCTCACTGCTAGGGGAGGTGCTATCCCAGTTCAATGAGAAATAGTAGAAAACCCCATTGCTTATTGCAGCAGGACGCTGGACATACATATATGGAATTATACTGTTACTGAAAAGGAATGTCTAGCTATTATTTATGCTTGAAAACAATTTCAGTTTTATAACCAAAGCATGTATTTCATCATGGTAACAAACCATGCCTCTATGCGCTGGTTACAGAACCTTAAGGAGCCTGAAGGGCGGTTGGCCCGCTGGGCCTCTAAATTGCAAGCATAGGACTTCAAAATTCAACACCATCATGATGTTAAGCATCAAAACGCCAATGGAATCTCCCACCTGCCCACTATTGCCTTATTGGCTGATTATTTTAATGAATTGTTTGAGAAGATGGTGACCCATAAGTATAGAAATAAACCTGGGAATTTTCAATAAACGTTAAATAAATTAATTCAGAATACTTCGTGGAGAACAAGAAACTGTTTAATATCTTTAATTTTTTTTAGTACTAGATGGTCCCAACCCGAGGGGGTTTAATATCTTTAATAATCAACCCTTTTAGGTCCCTAAGCTTACTAAGAGAGGATGGATTTAAGTATCACTGCACATAAGTTGATGGAGAATGGCAGTTATAAAAAATGTTTAGATAAATTATAATCTCGCTATTATTGGGATTCCATGTCTTTTGATATTCAAGAGACTATTAGCTAATGCCAAGAGTGTCAAGCAGAAGAGATCTACTGAAAGGCCACTTTTTATCAGTTAGTAAACCAAATTTTGCTTGGTACACAATCTCAATTGATGTCATGAGGCCCTTGAACACTACGTCTGGCCTATTTAAAATATATCATCGTAGCTATTGATTAACTCACCAAGTGAGTGAAGGCCAAAGAAGTTAAGGATGTGGGTGCAACGACCACTGTTAGGTTTATTTTGGAGAATATATTTTATTGGCATAATTTCCCCCAAGTTTAATCTAATGGGTAGTGGGATTAGCTTTACATCCCAAGTTATCACTAAGCTTAATTATTTAATGGGGATTTGAGGGGTACTATTTAAGCCCTATAGCCACAAGACCAATGACACTGTTGAATGTGTGAACTGTATTCTGGTTGGGATTTTATGTAAGCTGGTCACAGGCAAAGCGTTCAGTTGTAATATTTTTCTGCCTTCTGCCATATTCACGTAAAACATTGTGTATCACTTGGCCACAGGCACTCCCTGTTTCCCTTTATCTTTATGGAAAGCAGTCTGCGCTGCCCCAATTTTTGTACTCTTGCGTTAAAGAAGAGAGCATGAGTCCTAGCTGATACCTTGATAAGTTTACATAAACTTTAAATTAGTTACAAAGCTCTGCCTTATGCAATGCACTGGCTCAAAAAGTAAGGCTAGAGCATGCAATAATGAGGATCGCTGGGCTTTACCTACTTTTGGCATAGGG
>JAKSZP010019417.1:0-14219 GCA_022478985.1 Massospora cicadina | reverse complement strand
CTGTTGTTTTGCACCAACAATTCGTCATTTCCCAATTCCTGGCTCCATATCAAGTCATTCAGTTGGCAATGCCTCTGGAATTCTGGCTTGCTTTTTGGGTGCTTACACATCCCAACTGGCAGGCTGGTCTAGTCTTCTTCTGCCATTTCCATGACAGGTCCATTTTCGCACATATTCAGGTAATGCAACTTTCTATCCATGCAGAAACTACTATGGAGATTTCAGGCCAATTGTAAGTCCACTTCACCAAATTGAGACTTTTTTTCACTCCTTCATGACAAACTGCTGGGGTATCATGGTGGGCTTGAAACACTTCAGTACAAAGTTGGGGAGGCACCCACACATGCAACTGGAACAGAATACCTTCCACACCTAACAAGTAATGGGAGTGCTTGCGTCCCAGATCCATAAGCTGCACTTCTAACTCCATTCCTTTAGGACAAGTCATCTTGTTGGCCAAAACATGGGCACACAAGGGAGCAGTTGGGTCTGGATCCACTGATATAATTACATGGAGGGCAATGGTTAAAACCTGGGATGGAGGAATCATACTGGTGAGCTCTTGCTCCTCCACCTCTGTGGGACATAAGACAGGGTTGCAGCTCAGGAAATTGTAGAGAACATTCAATAAGCTTTAAAAATTTGTATCTTAAAATTAAAACTGCATAGATCATGGTACATCCAGGCTTGATGGTGTGCCAACTTCTGCATTTATAAAATTACATGAGGGCTTGATGGTCATTTCATACTGTTACCTCATGCAAAGTGCCCTGCAGGAGGTACCGCTAATGGGTTAACGCCCATGAAACAGCTGCCAACTCCTTGTCATAGATAACATAGTTCTGCTCTGTGGATGTAAACTTATGTGGAAAATATGGTACAGGGTGCTCCAAACCATCATATTGCTATAACAAAACTGCTCCCACTGCAGTGGAAGCAGCGTCACATGTGACAAAAAAAGGTTGATCTGCATTGGCATCCTTGAGCACAGGTGGAGACATGAACACCTATTTGATAGCATCAAATGCCTGTTGGCATTCTGGGGTCCAATGGAAATGAACGTTCTTGCCAGTGAGGGGGTGCAGCAGAAAATCCAACTGTGAGAGGGCAGGAGAGAATTTTAATAAGAGAATGGTGCCCAAGAAACTCCACAATTGCTTCTGGGTCGTTGGGGTAGGCCACTTGAGAATAACCTTAAGTTTAAACGGTGGGATAGCATAGCCATTTTTTAGTACCAGGTTACCCAAGTAAGTGACCCATCATTGAAGAACTCAAATTTTGATAGCTTCACAAATAGACCTACCTTATGAAGAGCAGCGAGAACATCCCCCAGATCTAAAGCATGCTATTTGGGAGTTGGGGAGTGGAGGAGGATGTCATCAATATAATTCATAGTGCACCTGTTGCGCAAGTCACCTAGCACATTGTCAATCATCCTCTGAAACATAGAAGGCACGTTCTTTAACCTGAAAGGCATTACATTCTATTTTAAATATACCCCATCTTTTCCAGATAGTGGTAAGCCATTCCTGATCTTTGGCTACTTTGATTTAGTTGAAGGCATTCACCAGATCAAGTTTTGAAAATACTCTCAACTTTACAATGGCTTGGGCGATTGTTAGTTCCAATAAAAGTGAGTAGGGGTCATGGACTGTGGTGTTGTTAAGGTGGCCGTAATCCACACAAGGGTTCAGTGTGCCATCCACCTTTTTTGCAAACACAATAGGGGAGACAGCTGGAGATGTTTCCTTAAAGAGCCCACCCTTTGCAAGAATGTTGTCAATCCATGCATCTAAGGCTGCAATTTCTTTCACTGTATGAGGTTAAAGTGGACAATTGATGTTAACCATGTGTACTGTCATACAGAACATAAGGTCATACTTTGAAGCGTATGAAGTTGAGTAGCTTTTTCCATAATGAAAATTTCCTTGTACGCTAACAGAGATGGGGGAAAATTGGGAGGCAAGTCTGTGGATGTAGAGAGTGTGGAAGTGTACCTCTGCCCTGCGCTTTATCTAAAGTGTCAAGTAGCAGGAGCTCAACACCACTGTGGGCATTTTTTAAAGAGTAACATATTTGAATTTAGATTTAAATTTAAATTTATTGTGGGGAAGGCTGACCATGGGACGGCACTTCCGAATATGACTCAGGACAGATAAACTTAGTACCGGGGGAGGCACCCCAGAGAAGCGATGCTATCTCTTGTTGCCAACGGGAACGCCACTTATGGGGAGGGGGAGGGAACGTGTGAAGGGGCCGTAGCCACTATTGAGCACATGTGGAGGAAGGGGTCTGATTTGATGAACCAGACTGGGAACCAAGAGGAGACCAGCTGTTGGCAAAGCGGTGGGAGGTATCCAAACATCCATGCTTGAAAGTGGTCCACCAAATGAGACTGGAATCTGTGGACAGTTTCTGGGAGGGTGGGGGTGGAGCCTGCGATGGCATCTAAGACAATCTTGTGGATGGTCCACATGGCGATTGCAACCACCAGAGCACGGAGGGAGGGTGGAAGGGAGGAGGCCATTGATAGAGCAAACATATCTCTTGACAGACTGAAGGGATGCGTTTGATCCTGGCCCAGCATACGTTGAACTTCGCGCCATATCACTTTAGAGGTGGGGCACTTCTCCAGGCGGTGGAACAGCGTTCCATACTGGCTGCACATGACACAGGATGAGTGTAAAGCGTTAGAGCGCTCAGCTGTATGATACATCCGCCTTAGGCAGCGCCACACATGGGAGCGGACTTGAGGCTGCAACAGAGGGTGATGTACATATTTCCAGATTGTTTTTTGGGTCTCAATGGAGTAAGGGATGTCCATCATGTCCAGGTAGTCCACCCTGGATAGGACATGGGGCCGAATGGGGATCACGCCATCATGGATGGGTAGCCCCTGTACCTCTTGTGTGAACTGAGGAGAGGGGCGGCCTCTTTGGGTTATATGTCCGCTAATACAAATTCTCCACTCTGCGCTCCGCATGGAGAGTAGGATTCGTTTGTAGTGGGTTTTTGTCCCGTGAGGACCTGTGGCCGATGTGTGTGATGCGAGGTATTTCATCAGGGAGTGGGGGTTTGATGGATTGTTGAGGCCAAAGGCTTGGGAGAAGTTGGAGCGGGCTGCGCAGGACCAGTGTTGGGATGGGAGTGTAGGAGCGGTGACAGCCGCGATCCAGGTGCTCAGGATCTTGGCAGCATGGGCTTTGAAGTCAATCAGGCCCATGCCACCATGATGATGAGGGCCAAACATGACCTCTAGCCGCACTGGTGGAGGGCGGCCTAACCAAAGCCATCCTTGAAGCAAGGCATACAGGGATTTGAAGAAGCTTGGGGAGAAGGGGATGGCGTGGGCTCCAAACCAGACTTTGGATAGGAGCATAGAGTTGGCTAAAACAACCCTGCCAGTAAGGGAAGTAGGGTGGGCTCCAAGAGAGGTGATTTGCTTCGTCACGTTGTCCAGAATATGGCAATCCATTACTGCTGACGTGTATCCGCCTGCCTCCATCCACACGCCCAGATGGCGCACCAGTCCTATGGTAGGACGTGGCATGAAGGGGAGCACCAGTGGAGCGGTGTGTGTTGAGTTAGTAAGGCGTGGTCATGGGCGAGCAGATGGGCCAGATTGGGAACTAATTGCTGGGGCCCAGCAGTTCTGAAACTGACCAAGGAGAATGATTTCAGTTTTGGAGGCGTTCAGTGCCGCGTTGCTTACCCAGGAATATTCCCGGATGAGAGCTTCAAGCGCATGTGCATCTTGATTATTAGACACCCCAACCACACAATCATCTGCAAACGCCAATATCTTTACTGGAGCTTGGCCTGGCACATGAACCCCAGTGAGTTGGGCATTCACATTTCGCAGCAGTGGGTCAAGGCTGAAGCTGTATAAGAGTGGGCTGAGGGGGTCCCCTTGTCGCAAACCCCTTTGAGGGTGGACTACTTCTGTTAGGAAGCCAGGGCCACGCACTGCCATTGTTGCAGATTCTGTGAGCAGCATCACCCAGTTGATGAAGCGAGGGGGTAGGCGGAATTGATGGAGGCAGGCCCTTAGGTATTCCCAGTTTACTCTATCATAGGCCTTTTGTTGGTCCAAGAATACAAGTGCCCCAGAGGCTGTGGACTGACATACATTAGCCACAGAGTGCATGTTATCCCAAATCGACCTTCTGGGGATGAAACTGAATTGTTCTGGGGAGATGGTGGCAGATGCTACAGTCCCTAATCGGTTATCCATAATTTTTGTTAAAATTTTGGTGTCTGTGTTTGTTAGAGAAATGGGGCGCCAGTTGGCTAAGTCAAGCTTATCCCCTTTCTTGAAGAGTGTGACAGTAAAGGCATCATGTCCTCCTGGTAGGAGGCGCATTTTCAACAGGCTTTGGTTAAGTGAGGCAAGCAGAAGTGGGGATATATATTTGAAATATTTTTTGTAGAACTCATATGGAATGCCATCTGGGCCTGGGCATTTTTGGTTTGGCGCACCATGAATGGCTGTCCATAATTTGTTCAGAGTAATTAAATTCATTATTTCTGGGTATTGGAAAACAGTGCAGATATGAGCTTGGTTGAGAAATTCTGCCACTTCGGCCAGCTGAATTGGTTCAGCTTAGTACAACTTGGAGCAATATTTTTGCATTTTGATTGCCACTTCAGCCAGTGTATCCGCAATAGAATTATCCAATCTTCGCACCTGTGTGCAGGCCACACTCTGGCGTGGTGCGAAAATTTTTTTAAAGAAATATGCAGTGCACTTGTCACCTTTTGTGATGCATGTGGCCCTGTATTGAACACAAACCTGATGTTTGTGTTGCCTTTCGAGTGCATTGAGGTGGGCGGCTGCCTCTGCCCACTTCCAGCCCCATGCAGGGCTGTATCCTGTAGCAAGAATGTTGGACTCCAAGTGTGCCAATTCTGCCAGAGCGCGTGAGATAACTGTCAATGTGGCTCATGAGCATCTGGAGGAGAGATGACGAGAGTGGCGGATGGTGTCCTCTTTGAAAGTTGCCCATGTGGAAATAGGGTCCGCGCAAAACGGTGCAACAAACTTTTTCACCAAAGTTGCCTCTTCCACCCACGTGGAAAATCCTGGCGATGCAAGCTCGGGGGGGCAGATTTTGCACCAATGTGGGGCCTTAGCAACTGTGACAGGAAGGTGGTATGTTATCGAGACCAATCAGTGGTTGGAGAATTCCATTTTTTTTGTTTTGAAGTGGGAGATGTGGGGTTGGAATTTCGCCAGCGTTAGAATAAGGTCAATGCGGGTCATGGACCTTAATTGGCCATTGTGGACGTGGGGACACATTATGTTTTTGAGCAGCGGGGCATGTCACAGCAGCGCATCCATTAACCCAAGGGTGGCCTTTAGAACGCGTAGTTCAACGTGACCCTGTGGGGTGTGGGGTGAGGGAGGCCACCAGTCCATTGGTGAGGTTAGCCAACAGTTCATGTTGCCGACTAGAAAAGAATCAGGGGTTAGTGGGAGGGATTTGACTGACGAGAAAAATTCCTGACGCTCATGTGCACCGTTTGGGGCATAGATGTTGATGATTGCATGTGCTACATTGGCCCACGAGAAGGTGACAACAAGCACTCGGCCATTTAGGAATGTTTCTGAGGATACAAATTTGAAAAATTATTTTTCTGAATTAGCACCCCACAGTGCTTCGACCAAAAGGATAGGGATGTGAGGAGCATTGTTTTCCAAGTTTCCTCAGAACCTCATGGACAGTGGGACTCCTAGATGGCCAGGATATCCACGGGTAAATTGTGTTGTAAAAAACTCAGTTTCCTAGCCCAGGATGGGGAGGCCTTGAGTCCAGCGATATTCAATGTCCCTAAAGTGAAGGTTTCCCCCATCGCACCTTAGGTGTGAGGGTGGGCCCCGGGCCCACCAGCCTCTTCTAGGTCCCCACGGGCTTTCACAGCAGCGCGGGTGTTAGCAGCAACACTATCAGAGTTTTTGTTGATTTTTGCAGAAAGAGTCGCATTGGCTTTGGCCTTTGCTTTTTGTTTTCCTGACGTCGGACAAATTTTTTGTGGTGCAGATGAGTTTGGTGCACCATTGAGTGGGTCAAAAAAAAGTTTTCAGTTGGGATAGGTCCCAAGTCAGTTTTGACCGGAGCTTGGGTGCAACGATTGGGTAAGATTGAGTCTCCCACCAGATCCTCAGGTTGAGTGGCCCACTCAGCATGGGCTTCCCAATCTGATTGGTTGATGGATTCCCGAGTTGCTTCCACCACAAAGGTTTCCATGTCCTCCTGGCATTGTGAGTGTGGGATAGTGGTGGTGGCCTTGGCCATTTCCTTGGCTGCAGCCCTATGGGCCTGCTTAGCCTTCTTCCGTTCTTGCGGGGAGATAGGCTTTGCCAATAGGTAGCAGCCTTGTGCTCCCCACGGGAAAGCCTCCTTGGTGCTTGCAGTTGGTTCATAGTGCGCCTCTCCGTTGGCCATGGCCACTGAGGGGTGCTCTTGGAATGTGACGCCCTCCTTGATGGGGCATGCATGCACCTTGTGGCTGAACGCGTCACTTTGGGTGCAAATGGGGGGCGCGCTGTCCGCGGTCACCTGGAATGGGTGGGTGGTATGCCCTGCAATATCAATAAAAGTGGAGTGCGGGATCTGGGTTAGGTCCTTTGTGATCTCCTCAGTTGGGGTCAGAACTGCGATAGCTTTGCCAGTGCACAGGTGTGGCATCAGCGTGAAGCGTTTTTAATTCAAAAGATTGTATTTCACCATATATGGCAAGACCATCTTTCAGGTGTTGTTCCAAAATATCATGTTTTACCATAGTAGGCAAAAAGTCAAACGTGAGGAAAATTTTGTTTGATTTTGTTTGTCTGGTGCATTTGGTTTTGATGACCCATTGCCCTTCAGGGAGGTCAATCACTACGCACACCGCTGCAGCCTCGTCTGCTGCTTTTTTGCTCTCAAAACCTAGGTCCAGCCAACCGTGTGACATGGAGTGAGGTGCAACGTACACCGCGGTCAGGAAAATTTTGTGTACATCTTCACAAAATTTTTCCCATAAGGCCATTTTTTGGATGTCCAGATACACGCAGACTCTGAATTCCACCGACAAAAGTGGTTGGGAGTGTGGCGTGTTGATGTACTGGTTGCATCATGCTTGCCATGCGAGTATCTCTGGGGAAATTGTGACTACCAGTTTTTTAAGATTTTTGTCTATTCCGCCAGATTCTCTGGGGCATTTTCAAACGTTGGAGGCCGCGGGCCTTCCACCTGCTCCTCTTAACTTGCTTGCCCAACTGCTCCCTGACATGGGCGCAGACTAATCTCCTCTGTGAGATTATCAAACTAGATTCAGTCTTGAATTGAATAGGTTGCAATAGTGATTGCAACGAGAAAGAAAAGTCAAGAGTAACATATTTGAAGTCAAGTTAATTTTCACTTGTTAGCGTATCCACCAAACCACACCAAGGATAACTGGGTATACCAAGTCAGGCATGGCTGTGAAATAATTACAGAATTTTATAAATGATCACTTGAAATGGGACTGGATGATGCACCTTGTTAGATGACTGCCTGGCAGAAGATGCAACCAACAGCTCTGAACTGACATCCAAGTCCAATTACAATTGATGTGCTAAGTTATACTCATGTAATTTCTGGCTGCCCCTGTATCTGAAAAGGCCTCAAATGACACCTGGTGTGCACCCAGATAAATTTCACAGGTAACATAAATTAGGCTTAGTTCTGCTTGTAGGTGAGCGTTTTTGATATTGCTGAATTAATGGCAGTAACCAATGTAAGGAGGGTAAAATATGATACAAACTCAGTGTGGCTTGCTGAATCCTGAACGTCCTGATCTGTGGAGCCCAGGATGGAGCCAGACTTGGCTGGCTGGAAAGATATTTTAAACTGATAGGGCAAAACCCACGTGTCACCCCACCCAAAGGGTGAGATGGAGAGGGTGAGAGTTATAGGTCACACCATTATATCATGGAGCATGCTGAAAATTTTATTTATACTGGCCTGGAACTCTAGGTGCATTACCACCCAAAACCTAAGCCAGATTGCCACGGGCATAGCTGTTCAAATTGATATGTGAGATAAAAATCAGCCATGAGAACCAGCTAGGTGGTGTTGAAATTGAAGATCATCACCCATTTTATTTTTTAATAAAATAATTTAAAGCCATAGTATTGGCTTTCAACAAAAATTTATTAAATTTTTAAAGGGATGTAAAGTAAGAAAATGGAGTGACAGCGGTACCTGTCAGGGGCCATTGCTTATAAGCTTGATGAGGAAAATTGAGATGCAAATGCATATGCCATCAAGAATAAATTCAAACCAAGATGTCAAATTGGGTCTCCAGACCTAATTTCCAAATGACTTGGGTCCAGACTGCTTGTTCAAATTTATTTTGGGCTCATTAATTAAATTTTAATTTTTTGTCATGTTAATGTGTTTGCTATGGCAACAACGTTTTGGACATATAGCAGGTTGCACCAAAAGCAAACCGCATAGGGCTGATAATAATTGTTGGGGAAGGGGTTAACACCTCCATACCTGTCAGAGATGAGTGCGCGCTGGATGTAATGGTGGGATAATGGCAGTTTTGGGGCATTTTGTGCAATTTTGCCACTTTCTGGCAAACTCATCAGTTATTTACCATCAACTCAGTGTAAGAAAGAACTGGAAGGGGATCTGCAACTCCTAGAGTTTAAACCATTACCTATCTCTAATCCACCACATAGGCTAAATTGCCCTGGGAGAAGATTCATGGGTGTCAGCTTCTGGCCCTTTTTTGAGCATAATGGGAAATGATCCCAGTCCAGATGAAGAGGTTCATTCCCATGACTTACAACATATCATAAAGTATTTAATGTTATCCTATTTTATTTGAGGTGGGCTGACCTGAGGATGATACCACACCAATTAATGGGAAATTGAATGAATGGGAAAGGAGGATAAAATCCAGAAAACCTCCATGTGCAGCATATGATAGGCCAGGAACTCCTTGGACCGCCTTTGCTATTTTCTATTTCAGTTCAGGGCATTGGTGTGCAATGCCAACACAGCCATAGTTGTCCCCTACCCAAAGTTTCTGTACTGGAATTGAACTCAGGGAGGCAGCGGTAGAGGTACCTATTCTACCACTGGGGTATCCTCCCCTATGTGATGATATTCTGCAATGCATTAATTATATTTAAACTGCCCCTGATCAACTTGAATCTTCACATTCTGATTATGGTTTATATCTGATTTCATGGGAGCTATCTTACTTTAAAAAGACACTATATAAATTGTATAGCCTCCCAAGTTTGATCACAGTAATGGACTTTGGGTAGGGTACAATTTTGACTGTGTTGGTTTTGCGCGCCAATGCCCCAAACTGAGATAGCAAATAGCAAAGGTGGTCCATGGAGTTCCTGGCCTATCATATGCCACGCATGGAGGTTATCAGGTTTTATCCTCCTTTCCCATTTTCTTCACTTCCCTAATTGGTGCGGTATCATCCCCAGGTCAGCCCACCTCAAATAAAAAAATATTGGTATATATGATTGTAAATTGTATAATATTCAATCATTATAGCTGGGATCAATATTATTTATAGTACTGCTTTATCATCTGAAAAGAATGGATACTGGAATACCAGAAGCAATTGAAGATCATGCAATAAGAAATGAACCCCTCCTTGAAAGTGAATTTATAGTAGGACAGGATCACCCTTTAATATTGCAAAATGCTAAATTTTATAATTCAAGGAAATTTTGATCAATTTAGAGCATTTGAGTATATTACTCATCAGACTCAGGTTGATCCTCAACATGCTCATTTTTTTCTTCAGGGATCTGGAGATACAGGGAAAATGTTTCTTGATAAAGCTTTAGCAGCTTACTATAGTAAAAAGGGTGATATTGTACTTTGTGTTCCCATAACATAAATTGCTGATACTTTTATTGCTAATGATCATACAGCACATTTTACCTTTTGGGTAATTATTGACTTAACAGATGAGTCTATATGTAATATTCTAGATCAATCAGATAATGCTTCCAAGCTATGTAAAGTTAGACTAATCATTTGGATTGAGGCTTTAATGCAGCATAGACAAGTATTTATGGCAGTTAATCAATCTCACCAAGATATTTGCAGCTCTACTTCTCTTTTTGATAGCTTTCTATAATTTAAGGTGTTCTTTCCATAAAATTCTTACTGTTATCCATCATGGAGAGCATGGGCAAATTTTAGATGTATGTATGCAGAAGCTTTCATTGGCCTAAATTTAGCTTTCTTCTTACTAAAAAATGTTTCTGACAGCTCAACCTTAAAATATATATTATAATATTTAGTTACATTCATTTAGTTGTATTAATCTTATGGTCCTGTAATTCTTCACACTAATGTCTAAAAAATACAGAATCAGTATCTCTATTGAGTTTGTTTGTCCTAATAATAATTAAAAAGTAAATGAGGTGGGTTAACCTTGGGACAATATAACACACCAAGTTTTTTAAGCCTGTGCTGGTTTCAAACCTCTTTAAATCAAAACTCAACCCATAGTGGAGCAGGAACCACCCTGCTATGCTACCACACCTTGCCTAATAACATATTCATTGGATTAAACTACAAAGTGCTCCAACATTTTTCTGAAAGCATACAATTTAATGATAACTAACCAATGAGCAAAATTATACGTTAAAATTATTCTCTGTACCTTTTAAGGTTAAAGCCAGTTTTACTACTCTAATGGAACATCTAATCCTGGTAAAAGAGATAATGAAGAGCTTATACCTATATAGGTGATGAACTCATGTGATTCAGGCTCTACTCCTCCATCTTGCCTTGAGCTTACAGTTGTAATGCCAATTATACTTTTACATAATCTTTGCCCTACCCAAGAGATGTGTGATGGAACAGTTTTTATTGTTGAGCTTTTATAAAATACTATAAGGGCTACAATTCTTTATGATCCATTTAGTTGTAACCAATTTTTTAACTCTGGAATTAATGTTATTGATTCTGAAGAAGTTTATTTGATCTTTGTTGATGGCAATTTCATGTTCATCTAGCATTTGTTATTACTATCAACAAATCTCAGGATAATCTCTTTCATGTGTTGATGTGGATCTTTTTCTTTAGCCATTCACACATGGTCAGATATATGTTGCCCTGTCCAAGTTATTGGTGTAATTGACTTAATTGTTTGCTTTAAATATTCTTGCCATCATGGATGTGTCTTATATGTTGTTTATAATGAAGTGCTGCTCCCATATCCTTCTAATAATTAGTTCTTATAAGATATTTTAAGTTGCAACTATATTCTGAAAAATATACCTCTTTATAGAGATTATAATAAAGATGAAAGCTGAGATTGGATAAGGAAATAAGATCTTTATACTAACTAACTATTATGTAAAGTGTATGATCTTTAAGACATCTATGACACAAAAATTGGCTACCTAGAATAGTAATCTAATTGTGCTAAATTTTTTGTAGATATACTTATCAATATTTTACAAAGTACCTCTACTTTAAAGAGGATTGCCTAATTTATCAAAACCATAACATGGAATGTTAGTAGGTATAGGCTTATCTACTATGCTGACCTCACCTTCCTTATTCTTTATTTATTTGAGGCAAGCTGACCAGGGGACGGACATTACCAAAATAGAGAAAGAAAGTATCAACATGAAACCTGAGCAGGGTCAACTCTGTCATATGAAAGTTTTTTCACCTACGGATTGGGACTCAGATTTTTCTGGTTACATCATGGGTAAGGTTTTCATGTTATTATACCTACTAACCGCCAATAGCTTCCTTTGGCTGGCACCCTGATCAATGTGCAAAGGGCGGGAATTGAACCTGCAACCTTCAGGTTGGTAGCTGTACGCCCTACCGACTCGCCTTCCACCCCCTCTGACCTCACCTTCCTAGATCTAAAAAGACTTGAATAAAATTTTATTGCATAAAACTCTACACAAAAGATATATGTTATACTTTTATCAAACTTTGTGGTCTATATATAATTAGAAAATTATACCATCTTAATTTTGTATGTGTAAATTATAATTGTATTAAAATCTTTATCATTACATAATCATCTAATATTATGTTATAAGATTACTACTAAACAGTAAGTATAATATAAATAATATTTTCTTTTGATGTAAAAATAAGGTATGGATTCTACATGAAATCATTTGCTTTTAAAGTAAATGTGTGTACAGAGTGTAGTGGTATCATAGCTGTCAGGCTATGCTAGTGTAAGCTCATAAATTGTCCCCTAACCAAAGTTCATCTTCTGGGTCAAACTTGGGAGGCAGTGGTCATTAAGTATGTACTCTACCACTGGGACATCCTCCCTAAAAATTAATTTATTTTATTATAATTCAAAAAAGTTATTTATATTTATTTCCCAGTTGCATACAATATTTTTGCTATAGTTGGTTAGAATTAATTCAGATGTATGAGATTAAAATATACCCATAAACAAAGTAAACATATTATATCAACTTAAACTTACTAACTGCTTGGCAAACCCAATTAAACTATCAATTCAACCAATCACTTACTGCATAGCAATATGTTTTACTTATTAATTAGCCAAATGCCTACCAACTGCTTGGAAACACCATTGAAACTGATATAAATTTAAATTTATTGCGGGGAAGACTGACCATGGGATGGACACTTCTGAATATGACTCAGGACAGATAAACTTAGTACCAGGGGAGGCACCCCAGAGAAGCGATGCTATCTCTTGTTGCCAGCGGGAACGCCACTTATGGGGAGGGGAGGGAACGTGTGAAGGGGCCATAGCCACTATTGAGCACGTGTGGAGGAAATGGTCTGATTTGATGAACCAGACTGGGAACCAGGAGGAGACCAGCTGTTGGCAAAGCGGTGGGAGGTATCCAAACATCCACGCTTGAAAGTGGTCCACCAAATGAGACCAGAATCTGTGGACAGTTTCTGGGAGGGTGGGGAGTGGAGCCTGTGATGGCATCTAAGACAATCGTGTGGATGGTCCACATGGCGATTGCAACCACCAGAGCACGGAGGGAGGGTGGAAGGGAGGAGGCCATTGATAGAGCAAACATATCTCTTGACAGACTGAAGGGATGCGTTTGATCCTGGCCCAGCATACGTTGAACTTCGCGCCATATCACTTTAGAGGTGGGGCACTTCTCCAGGCGGTGGAACAGCGTTCCAGACTGGCCGCACATGACACAGGATGAGTGTAAAGCGTTAGAGCACTCAGCTGTATGATACACCTGCCTCAGGTAGCGCCACACATGGGAGCGGACTTGAGGCTGCAACAGAGGGTGATGTACATATTTCCAGATTGTTTTTTGGGTCTCAATGGAATAAGGGATGTCCATCATGTTCAGGTAGTCCACCCTGGATAGGACATGGGGCCAAATGGGGAACACACCATCATGGATGTGTAGCCCCTGTACCTCTTGTGTGAACTGAAGAGGGGGGCGGCCTCTTTGGGTTGTATGTCCACTAATACAAATTCTCCACTCTGTGCTCCGCATGGAGAGTAGAATTCATTTGTAGTGGGTTTTTGTCCCGTGAGGACCTGTGGCCGAAGTGTATATGCGAAGTGTTTCATCAGGGAGTGGGGGTTCAATGGATTGTTGAGGCCCAAGGCTCAGGAGAAGTTGGAGTGGGCTGCGTGGGACCAGTGTTGGGATGGGAGTGTAGGAGCAGTGACGGCCGCGATCCAGGTGCCCAGGATCTTGGCAGCATGGGCTTTGAAGTCAAGAAGGCACATGCCACCATGATGATGAGGGCCAAACATGACCTCTAGCCACACTGGTGGAGGGCGGCCTGACCAAAACCATCCTTGCAGCAAGGCATACAAGGATTTGAAGAAGCTTGAGGAGAAAGGGATGGCGTGGGCTCCAAACCAGACTTTGGATAGGAGCATAGAGTTGGAAAGAACAACCCTGCCAGTAAGGGAAGTAGGGTGGGCTCTGAGAGAGGTGATTTGCTTCATCATGTTGTCCAGAATAGGCACTCCATTACTGCTGACACATATCCGCCTGCCTCCATCCACACGCCCAGATGGCGCACCAGTCCTATGGTAGGACGTGGCATGAAGGGGAGCACCAGTGGAGCGGTGTGTGTTGAGTTAGTAAGGCGTGGTCATGGGCGATCAGATGGGCCAGATTGGGAACTAATTGCTGGGGCCCAGCAGTTCTGAAACTGACCAAGGAGGATTATTTCAGTTTTGGAGGCGTTCAGTGCCGC
>JAKSZP010019416.1:0-14275 GCA_022478985.1 Massospora cicadina | reverse complement strand
GCGTTGGCTTTTGCCTTTGCTTTTTGTTTCCCCATTTTTGACCGAATTTTTTGCGGTGCAGATGAGTTTGGTGCACCAACGTTTGGGTCAAAAAAAATTTTCAGTTAGGTTGGAGACCGAGTCAGTTTCAATTGGGGCTTGGTTGTAAAGGTTTGGTGAGATCAAGTTGCCCATTGGATCCTCAGATTGGGTGGCCTAATTGGCTTGGGCCTCCCAATCTGATTGGTTGAGGGATTCCCAAGTTGCTTCCACCACAAAGGTTTTGATGTCCTTCTGGCGTTGGGAGTGTGGGATAGTGGAGGCGACTTTGGCTTCTTCCTTGGCCACAGCCCTGCGGGCCTGTTTGGCCTTCTTTCACTCTTGAGGGGATACAGGCTTTACTAGTAGGTATCAGCCTTGTGCTCCCCACGGGAAGGCCTCTTTGGTATTGGTGGTTGGTTCATAGTGAGCCTCCCCACTGACCAGGGCCGCTAAGGGGTGCTCTTGGAATGTGATGCCCTCCTTGGTGGGGCATGCGTGTGCCTTATGGCTGAACACAACTTTCTTGATGGTAGCATTTGCTTGTTTTTAGAGGGTTAGGATGTTACGTCTGCCTTGCAAGGCTATGGTCAGAGCAATAATGGGATGAGGGAGACCCTTGATAAGTATTGCTAATGATGAGTCGTTTACCTCACATATGTTAGTGTTATCTGGGATTTTGGCTGCAGCAACAGCAAGCCGGTGGTCAGAGCGGAACACAGTGACGTTCAGTTGGGGGCATTAAAATGCCGAGGGATCTGAATGGGGTGTTGTACCTGTATAAATTCTTCAATTTGGTTATTTGAGTCTTCAATTACATTGTGATTTCATCAGTTTCATCTAATAAAGTTCATGGATTTAAGTCATATTGGAAATTAGAGTTGGTCAATTTATGGGGTGTGACTGTAAATTAAGGAATAATGTGGGATTGAACCGTTGTCCAGGCTGTCTCCTGATTTGTTGAAGCGCATGTGGCACTGGACTGAGGAGGGGCCTGATTGGCAGCTGTGGGCGCTGCATCAGCTGCAGGTTTTGGGGGAGGGGGTAAGTTGTACCCCATACCAGAAAGGCAGTGAGGTGTGTGGAGTATTGGGGGCCAGACTGAGGCAACGCAGGTCTAGCAGATGCAGCAAGGTAGGGGCATTTATGCTTTGGGTGATCCAACTTAAAGAAGAATGGACAGATAGTCCGCCTGCTCTTAACATGGGGCCAGAATGGGTGGTCAGGGGCAGAAGGAATGATGGCACTGGGGAAATTGACCAAGCACTTTTGTTGTATTTGGGCTAATTGTGGTGAATGCCTAAGGCCCAGTGAGACGAGCGGCCCATTGGGGACCACAAACTTAAAGATAGGGTTGGAGCCATATGCGGCCAAGCCTTCCATCAGCTCCTGATGGAGCTCCGCAGGGGAAAAATGAGTGGGCAACCCAACAAACTGAATCACTATAGTGATGTTGGTGTGGAGCTGGGTGCACGTTGTGGGGATAGAGGTTCTCTGAAAAACCAAGGGAACGGTGGCTGCAGTGGCGGCATCAGCTTCACAAGCAAAGCCTAGATTGAAATACCCCATATAGGGGCGGAAATCTATAAACCCAGCTGGTAGAATCACCACCTGGGCCAAGTTGATTATGGCTTTTTCTGCATATGGGAATAATTTCCCATATTTGGCACAAAGGCCAAAATGCAGCTGGGATTGGGGGAGAACAAGTGGGCTGTGAGGCACTGCCTGGGCTCATGCCAGGTGGATGGCGAGATCCTTGGGCAGAATGAACTGACCCAATGTATTAAGACTGGATGTGCCAGTCCAAACGCATTTTCCAGCCGGACATAAAATGCTGGATGGGGTTTCACAGCTGCCCCACATAGGAGCAGCCAGCGGATAATCCAAGGTCATCATGGAGCAAATGAGAGGGGTCGGCGTAGGTTAGTTAGGCTTTTTTACTTTCTTTTATTTAAAATCACTAAAAAGTTACTCTGAGTGGAAAGGAGCTTATGAATTTATCAACTTGTGACAAACTCTGGTACATCGTTCATGGTGCACTGCACAGGAAGAGCCCAGGAACAGACAGGATTCCATACAAGTTCTACAAAAAATACTTTAATTAAATATCTTTCACAATGCTATCCATAATGAACAAATGTTTCTTAGAGACACATCACCTCCCAGGGGGCCAAGAGGCTTACATGGTAACGTTGTTTGAAAAGTGGGATAAGCTAGACTTGGCAAACTGGCTCCCTATTCCATTACTAACATTGATACTATACTAATAACTAAAATGTGCTAACCGCCTATAGGTTATTGCCTATGAGGTAATCTCCCCTGAGCAATTTGGCTTTATTCCCAAAAAGTCAATCTGGGACAATATTTACATCATGCCTAATTTCTGCCAATCCTCATCTACTGGGGTGCTTTTATTCTTAGACTAAAAAAGAATATGATAAGGTCAACTGGGACTACTTTAGGTCCTTCTTTATTAGTTCCACAATTCCCCGCGGCTTATCAGTTGGACAATGATGCTCATTAAATCAGCCACAATGACAGTGTGGAGACTACTTTTCCCCACCAATTTAGCTCACCCTCAAAGGGTCTCCATCTAGGAAACCCTTTGAGCCCAATTTTATACAACTTGAGCCTTGACCCAATTCTCTGCAGTATAAATGCACACCTTAGTGTTGTTCATGTGCAAGGCCAAGCACCAGTTAAGATGCTTGCATCTGCAGATGATTGTGTGGCTGGGATATTTAGCAACTATAACGCAACACATTGAAGTATACTATCTGGGGGTACCCCAGGTTCAGTAATGCTGCCCTCAACGCATCCAAAACTGAAATTATCCTCCTTGATAGTTACAGAGCCCACTGGTCTCCAGCATCCCTCAATCAGAGTGATCCAGCTGCTCAGTCTCTTATCAAATTACCCAGGAGGTCACCCCAATTCACTCCTCTCATGCTCTTTTGTATACAGACCCACTGAGGGCCTGGTGCGCCACTTGGGAATATGGATGGAGGCGGGTGGGTACACCACTTCAATAATGGAGCACCACGCATTATCCAAAGTTACAAAGTGCATCGCATCCTTACAGGATCACTAGACCAGCCTGTCATGTAGAGTAGCTATTAACAACGCTATGCTCTTGTCAAAAGTATTTGTGGCCCATGCCATCGCCTTCTCCTCATCCTTCTTTGCTTCTTTATATGCCCTCATATAAGGGTGGCTTTGGATAGTTCGCCCTTCTCCTGTGCAACTGAAGTCCTCTTTGGCCCACGCCAAAGCGGGGTAATGGGCCTGCTTAACTACATGGCCAAGGCATCCAGGATCCTGGGGCACATGTTGTCATGATTATGATATAAATGGACGATAAGCCCTAAGTTGTCGTGGCGGAATGGGTAAAATCTTCCAATCATGATATAAGTTATAAATATTTGAGCGCATTGAGATGAGGCGATATTGGGTTGAAAAGGGTATTGAATCGCCTCTGAATCAGGTGATAAGGTAATGTCAATGAATGACATATAATGAGATATTAATGTATGACAAACATTGGGTGGGTCGCCTCAAACTAGGGCGATTGTGAATTAATAAATAAGGAACTCTACCAGAACCAATGATAATATGGCGGAATGAATAGTCCAAGCATAAAGTTAGAGTTGACTAAGGTCGCTGGGATATCAGTGATACAAGGAGATTAATAAAAAGTTTGTTAGTAGAAGAGAGTGAGTGGCAGAGGGGATCTGCTGAGAGTATTAAATAAAATAAAGAAGTGTTATTGGGACAATTTCTCCATAAAATTAAAAATTTTATCCGTTGTTTCAATGATGACAATCTTCATATAGTCAGTCCTATTTCTCAGTGAGCGTAACCCTGTGCAGAAAAACCATCAGCATATCTTTGATATACCGCAAAATTATAACACATGGATTGCTTTAGTAACCAACCCTACACTCCCAACCCAAACTAATCACACATGGCAGGTCTAACTTTGCCACACTCTTAACTTCCACAACCCCACTCACCCTAATTCTCTTTTTGACTATATGGCCTCCCACCCATCTGCCGCAGGCCCACATGAGACCCCTGCCACTAAAAAGGATCCTCCTTAATATGCAAATTGCAGAATGGAGGACAAGTGTCAGTGGTCATACTTTGTAGAGGGGTCGCTCTAATCCTCACTTTAAACAGAAAGTCCAAGGGCAAGCCATTCTGAGCAATTTGGTACCCATTAGTCCCTCTACCATGGCCTGAGTGGACTACCTGGACATGTTGGACATACCATACACCTTAGAAACCCATAAAACCATTTGGAAATACACCCACCACCCTTTTTTACAACCACAGGTTTGTTTCCATGTATGGCGCTGCATGAAGTGGGTACTTCATATGGTGGAGAGATCCAATGCTTCTCATTCTTCATGTGTTGTGTGTCCAATGTGAGATTTTTGTACACCGCTTGAAAGAGTGTCCATCTTCCCAAGCAATCTAGCGTAAGGTTCAGCATCTCTTTTGCCGGAAGCAAACACAGACCTTCAGTCTATCTTAGGACATCTTTGCCTTGTCCTTGACTTCCCCCATACCCCCTTCCCTCCGCACCTTAGTTGTGGCTATTGCTATGTGGACTATACACACGGTTGTCCTTGAAGCCATTTTGGGCTCTACTCCCACCCTCCAAGAAGCTGTGCGTCGCTTCCATTTGCACCATATGGACCACTTCCAAGACTGGTTGTTTGGTTATTTGCCATCCTGCAAATGACACCTGGTCTTGTCCTGGCTCCCATATGGTTCTTCACCTCAGACCCTTTCCTTCATATGCGCTCAGTAGTGGCGCAAGCCTCTTCTCATGATACCCCTCTTCCTTCCATTGATGTTCCCGCTGGCAACAGGTGGCAGCTTTAGTTCCTTTGGGGTGCCTCTCACACATCTTGGTTCTTGATTAGAGTTACATATCAGAAGTGTCTGTCCCATGACCAGACTTCCTAAAATTAATTTTGAAATAAAATGTCATACAATTACAAGTCTGATGTATTGAAAAGAGTGGTTTGTAGGTAAATGATGAAAAAATCAGTCAAAAGACCTTGGTCAATTCCTGGTGGAACCCCTCAAACCGGGGTAACACTTCTAATAATAACTTGGCAAACAAAATGAGTTTGGGCGGTCAAATTTCACCAAAATTGTCAACCAGATTTAGGGAGTTCATCAGAGGCTCCTCTCTAGGCCTCTTCTATTTTAGTACAGCCTATACCGCGTAAACTGGCCCCTTTTATAGGTTTGGAAGGGGTCCAACAAGACAAAAAATATTTTCCTACCTTCTAATTGGACAAAAAATATATAAAATCCCATCCTTCACAAGTACATTTTCCCAATTGTCACTTCCAAATCTGCCCTTACATTATAGTGAGGTGAGTCTCAACTGATCTGATAGGTCAAATCCTGATATTCCCAAATTTGAATGTTACTAAGTCATACAGACTTTGAGCCATGATTTTTAAATATTGCCATCAACTTATTAATAGGGCTCATTTTCTTATCCCCCATGGGACCTAATAAGCTTATAAAACTCTTAATTTGCAAGTTTTCAAGTTTATTTATTTTTATTTCCTTCAGTGGTTTCAATCCCCAATTGTTGGATTTTGGGTAAATAGCACCAGCAAGCATTTCCCCGCCAAAAATCCAACATATATCATGCTCTTTAGCTTTTTACAATTGGGTAAAAGTTTTAACAAATTTGTCACCTAATGTGATATGGTTGAATTTCTAACGAGGTCTAAATGTGACTATTGACAAATTGTTGAATGCCAGGGAGCCAGAAAAAGATATGAAAAATTTATAACCTACAAGTGGAGTTACCCAGCGTTGCTCAGGTTTATGAGCTCGCACTGATAGCCTAAAGGCTGTGCCAGCACTATACTTGAGCCACTCAGTATAACAGCTTTGCTGTTGCCCTCATCGCTGGTGAGCTGGTTATCCTAAATCTAATTAATAATCTACTTGATAATATGGAGGATACCTCAATGGTAGTGTATATACTCAATGACAACTGCCTCCCAAGTTTGATTTTGGTACGTGAACTTTGGGTAGGGGACAACTATAAGTGTTGGCATTATATTGGAATTTTGTGTGAAATTTTTAATATTCAGGAGCTACAAAGGCTACAAAATTATTAGTTTCAAGGCTATAGCGAGAGTTTAAATAAGGCACCAAAATATCAGTTTCGTTGCAATAATGGTTTCCAATCAGAACAACAATATTCATTCTTAATTGACCAAAAGGTAATTACGTGAGACAAAATATGTGGTGCTTTAGAGAAATTTATAGAGGAGGATTTAGTAGATCTTATATGGATCTTCATGCTTCAAATGAGGTATGATCATTTCTATTAGAGGACCAATAATGCTGATTGTCCAATCTGATACAAATTTTGTTATATGAAATCAACCTTCACATCATAGTCTTAGCCCTTTTGGAATTCTTACCCTCTTCATAAGGCTTAGCCCCTTCAGGAGGATGAGACTGATAACTCTGAAGAGTTGATCATCAGTCTAAAAGAGAATCAGATATATCTGATGGATTTTTTATAATCTTAATAGACCAAGATGCTGAACCTTGATCTTGATTAATATTGTCATCACAGGTAAATTTCCAGCAATGCCATCCACAAGTTCTTTCCTAGGGGCACGTACAAATGAAGAAATCTACTATGAGCTCTATTGATAAGAGTCCCAGTGTCAACAGCTTAAATGGAGTATTTAAATACCCCAATGATAGATAGTATGATAGGGTCCAGATCATAAGGTATCAAGTTTTTGAATTTGTCCTCCAGGTCTATGATGATAAAAGTATACAAGGTTTCTTATTTGATATTCAAGTAAGATGGGGAAGGTAGCATTGGTCCTAAGTCCTTCTTTTGAAGTTGTATTAGCAAGAGAACTTGAAGCTAAGGCTTTCACTCTGATAATTTTATCAGCTACCTTCTCATTGCTAATTTATTAGTTTGTGGGGTAACAGTACCAAGTATAGGTTTACACTGGAGAGTAAAATAGGTTCACGACCATATGGAGACTTGAAAGGATACATTTCAATTTTACAATGATAGCTAACCCTGTAAGCTAACATCACGGTAGGTAAGTATAGATTCCATCTACTAGGGTCATTTGAAGCCATCTTTTGCTGAATGGCTACCAGAGTACCATTAACTTGTTTAACTGCACCATTAGTAGAAGGATTATAAAAGCTGTAAACGATTGATAGGTACCTATCAATTTTAATAAGCTCAGATACTACCTGTAAAATGAAATTGGTTCCATTATCGGATAATAGTACTTTTGGGCTACCATGTTGGGTGAAAACTTGCTTAAAAAGGAAGGATGCATTAGACTTAGTAGTGACAGTGGAAACAGAGACATTTTCAAACCATTTGGTAAAATGGCCAATAGCTAGAATGATATAATGATATCCATAAGTAGTGGGAGGGAGGGGACCCACTACATTGATACTCATTGTAGAAAAAGGTTCTGAGGGTCCCATAATTTCAAGTTAGTAAGTTGGATTTCTACTAAGTTGTTTTTGGCAAGTGAGACAAGTCTCCAACACATCATGCACACTTTCCAGCATATTACTCCAATAACAATGATTCTTCAACCATTGTAAAGTCTTAGTGACAGCTCCATGCCCCACAGCTTGATGAGCATCCATAATGGTATCAGTCCTAGCAGAAAGTCAAATAAAAAGTAATTATTTAGATCCCAACTTTTTATGAATAGAACCTTCTTTAATTTGAGTATCCCCAATTAAAGATTATAGCTTTTCTATACTGTCATTATATTCACAATACCATGTTTTGGGTCTGCCATTTAGGTCATAGACGTGATACTCTTCAGCAGTGAATAGAGTCAGTATAGTTAATTGAGAGAGTCCATCATCATTTTGGTGTATAGCTCCAGCGAAAGGTTGAATTGAAAAGTCATAATTATGAAGCTTTAGAGCCCATCTAACTAAGCGTCCATCAGGATCCTTCATTTTTTGTAACCATTTTAAAGATGCGTGATCCATGATGATATTAAAATGTTTGTCATAGAGGTAAAGACTAAGATGCTTGATGGCGGATAGGACTGTGAGGCATTCTCTCTCAGTAACGCTATAATTTTTGTTCTGCTTTGGAAAGGTTTTTGCTATAAAAGGTGATAGGATGATCTACTAGATTGGAGTCTTGCTAGCCAGAATAGCCCCAATAACTACATCACGGGCATATGTAAATAAGAGAAAAGGTTTTAAAAAATCAGGATGAGCTAAAATTTTGAGGCACTAATTAGAGCTTGACGTAAATGATTAGAAGCTTGCTGTTGCAATTTTCCCATTATAATGAAGCTTCTTTATATAATAAAATAAACTAAGGATTCCGAAATTTCAGAAAAATGGGGGATGAATTGTCAGTAATAACCATCAATCCCTAAAAACAATTGAAGTTGCGCAAGCTCTTGGAAACAGGCATGTTATAATAGGCTTGGATTTTTTAGACAATGGTAAAATCCCATTGTGACTAACTTTATGACCTAAGTATTACATCTCGGTTTTGAAAAGAAAACACTTATATGGTTTTATCTTAATAGAAGCTTGGTGCATTCTTCCAAATACATCTTTAAAATGGACTAAATGCTCGTTAAAAGTATGAGAAAAAACAGTAACAATGTCTGAATAAACTAAAACGCAGAAAAGTTTTAAATCACCAAATAAGCCATCCATGGCCCTTTGAAAGGTAGCAGGGCATTACAAAGCCCTTGCAGCATATTAGTAGGTTCAAATAACCCCTCACTATAAATTAAAACGCATTTTTGAAGATCTTCAGGAGCCAGTTCAGTTTGCCAGTAACCACTAGTAAGGTTTTTGGCTAAAAACTGTGATCAGGATAGTAATCTTAATGAGTCATTGATGTGAGGTAATGGATATGAATCTTTTTGAGTAACAGCATTAAGATGACGATAATACATAAACACTTTATTACCTCCATCTTTTTTTGGATACGCAGTAGATGGGAAGCCCATGGACTTTGGTAAGGCGTTAATAGCTCAGCTTCAAGAATTTTTTAATTCCACTGAACCTTGAGCCTCCTTGACTTTAGACCTTTGATAAAGATGGTCTCAGATAGGGGGAGTATCCCCCATTTTTACCTGATGCTGTACATTTAATTAACCTAAAATCTCCAGAGCCATTGGCAAATATAACTGCATACTCTTCAATTAGAGCCTTGTTTTCTTGTTGTTGTTCTGGAGTAAGTAAATCTCCATATTCAAAATTGACTCTAGCAATGATAAGGGGGTCATTAACCTGAAATCACATAACTCCCAACATCCAGATACAGATTTGATTCATATGCAGAGATAGGCCATACATAAGCATTAGGATTATCCCAATTCAATTTCATAGGTCAAGAGGTAAGATTAGCTAATAAAACTAGAACAGTTCCATCATATGCAGGATCAAGGATACTGGGACAAGTTAATGCCTCTAGATGGGAGGGGTTAAGGTTACCTGAGATCTCTAATAAATGATCAGTCAGCACTAATACTTGCATTACAGTATCAATTATAACTTGAACTTTAGGAGGAATTGTAATTAAGTTGATAGAATATAAATGCATTCCTTCAGAGGCACAGATTGATGGAGGCGGAAGAATAGCCTTAGGTCCCAATATCCGATATTCAAGATGAGAGATGGAGTTATAATATACCAATTGACAAACACGTCATTTAAGTTTGCCCTTAGCATTTGAGACATCATTTAGAATTAAAGGTACTCAGTATCCAATTAAAGAAAGATAATGGTCCTTATGACTATTTATTGCATCAAAATCAATAAGAAAATTATTTCCCTAAAGCATGCCAAAACAGTTATTGTCCAACACTACTGCAGGAGCTAAAATAACCAATTTCCAAAGCGCATTGGAAGAGAAGAATAAGCTCCTAAGGATTTAGTATATAGGGACCAGCAGCTCCATAGGATTGAGAATGGTTTAAATCTGGCGCAACTTTTGATTTATTCCATAAGCTAGGATGAGATCATATTTATGGGTATCTTATGTTGTTGATGGCTAAATCTTTTTACTTTGTGTACCATGACCTCCACTAAAGTCACATCAGTACCAAAATGGTGGATTAAGAGTACCAAAAGACTAATTAGTCAAATTGAATAAGAAAATAAAATAGAAGCATTAGGTGAGAGTATCTTTGTTTACTAAATCATCAGGGATATCAAGTTCAACTGAAGCAGAAATCACGTAAAAATAATTAGAGGTATCAGAAGTTTGAGATTGAGGCATAGGAGGTAATCAGCACATAGAGCCTCTTGCCCTATGCTGACTCCTCTTTTTTGACTCATCAGCTTGCTTCTTCCAAAATTATTGTTTAATAAGACCAACTAGTCTGCATTAGCCGCAAGGATCTGTCTTAGGGTTAAGTTTGGGTCTAGGAGGCACTGCATGGACATAGGAGTGAGGATTATGAGCAGAAGATGGATTCACCACACCATTAGGGATCTTTATTAACGTCTTTTTATATCAAGAATAGACCAGAAATTACCTTTAAGAGATTTTAAATGAAGTAACAACTGAGTACAAGAAGCAAATGCACTCATCACAGCCAAAATGGCATCATCTAAAGTAATATGAACAAAGGTAGTGAGGGTCTGGGCATCATGATAGAATAGCAAAGTGAATTCTTGAATTGATTCTCCTTGCTTAACTTGGATGCTCATGAAGGCTTTCTTTTTTTTAGTACTAGATCATGAAGGCTTTCTTTTGATTTTACAGGATTTGTTCACTTCTGAATTCCTTAATAAGGGCAGTTTTCACTTAACTTACATCTGACAAACCTTAAGGTGAGGAACCATGATCTTGAATAAATTGACTTAAACAAGAAGTAATATGCCAAACTTTTTGTTGATCAGTCACTCCATCTATTGCTCGCTCATAAACAAACAAAAAAGAGTGGATACTACCTTCACCTGGCTCATACTTATCTTTAAAGGTAGGTTTGAAAGAGATGGGTTCATTGCTTATTGCATGAACGCCCAATACCAGGACCAGCTCAGCTTTGGAGGGTTCAGACTTGAGAATATGGACTTGAGTAGGAATTTGGTCCACTTGTTGAGGTATATTTTAAAAAGACCTGTAAGTTTTGGACCCATTGAGTAAAGTGATCATTTGAAGAGGATTGACTTAAGTTAGAAATCGCAATGAGCATTTTTTTATTTTCAATTACTAAATATTTAGCAGTTAAGCGGTCAATGGTAGCGGATAACATTGCAAGATAAGTTTCTTGAGTCAATTAATTAGCATTTCATAGACAATGAGCATTGTCAATACCATCCAATAAATTGATTAGTGAATAATCCAGATTAGTTGGGTGGCCTCCCAAAGATAAGAAACATCCCTGAGCTATGGCTTGGTATTGGCTTTCTAAAGCTTTCACTCTTGTTACCAATGTATTCAGAGCATTAGAGTCAGGAAACAAATACTTAGGGCTGGGGGGACCTGATGGTCCCAGGGGCCCTTAAGGACCTTCATGACCTACAGGCCTAGGGAGACCCTGTTGACACGCAATTCCTTGAAGACCTTGCTCACCAGTAGGCCCATTGGCACAGAGGGAGAACTGGGTGGCCTCAGAGGTTCAGGAGGCCAATAGACCTGTAATAACTTCAGAAATATTATCCACAACTCAGATGAGTTGATGAAGTACCCTAACTAATTCAACAAAGGATTCATCATGTTTGGTTTATAACTGTCCTAGTTGAATAGTAAAATCCTCTTCAAGAGTAGTTATTTTTTGTGGATAGGTTCAGCCGCTTCAGTAACTGGTTGAGATACTTCCTGTCCTAAATAAACTCACAACTCCATTATTGATTGTTACAAGTTGGTTGTGCAATTCATTGGTTTCTCTCCGATTGTCAACTATGACTTTTGATTGTCATGATCAAAGTTAAAAGCGGTTTCATAGAAAGAGGATAGCTGAGAATGAAAGTGCTGATCCATAGTCAACTAGCATTGAATCTCCAGATGATGGAGCTGAAGATGTGAATTAAAGAAAGAATAGTGGTATTTTCAGGTGAACAGCAAGTAAGAATTATAATGGCCTGCCATCCCAGATGCCAGAGCATCCAAACAGCAAACCAGAATGCCGAGGTACTGCTGCTGATACAATGAATATGGAAAAAGAAAAGAGTTCCACCAATATCTGCTGGTGAGTCAGAATTTCATATAAACAAAATAAAGTACCATATGCACACGGCCGTTAACCCTGAGGGGTACAAGAACATTGGCAGATAAGGCAGCTTAATTTTTAACATGTAAAATCTAATCTTTGGGGAAGAATTTTTAATGGAAATTTAGGAAAGAAAAATCGACCAACAATTTTTCAGTGCAATGCAACTAATTAAATAGTATTCAATTTGGGGGAAATAAGCTGGGATCAGGTCCCACAAATTCGACCTAACTGGCGAATTATTTGGAAATGGGTGGGTTAGTTCCTTGAGAACTAACACAAAATTTGGTGACAGGCCAAGTCACTGTCAGTTTGACCTCAAACGTCTGGACCAAGTCTCAGCTACATTTCGATGGTTTGCACGATGTTGTTTAGCCCAACGAGTGGGAGGAACCCCCAAGGCCACCCCACATAGGGGTGGGCCCATTTGGTTGGGAATGGATTTGGGACGCCCAACCTGCCAGTGCTTGGTTGCTGGGCCATTTGTTCAGTCAATGGCATTGCATCAGGCGCCACACCTGATTTGTCAGCAGGAATCTGCCCATCAGGGGCGATGCCTGATGGATTTGGGAGGGGGGAGATTTTTCTGATCGTCATGTTAATCAAATTGCAACCATCAGGCATTCCAGACAATAGATCAGTCTTCATACCTTTTTGACCATTTAAAATCTGAGCATCAGGCTGATTGCCACTTGAATTGGTTATGATCAATTTCATTTCAGCAATCTCAGCGCAGCTTTCACTAATTCCTTGTAACAGTTCTGCCAAGGTTAGTGTGGGTACTGGAAGTGGGATCCAAAGTGGGAGAGCTGTTACCCAGTGCTCATCTACTATGTGAGCGAGATCGCCCTGAGTAACGAGGGATACAGCCATCCTCTTTGGTGCCTTATTACTCAGAAATGGGAAAATGGCCCAATCAATACCCAGAGGATGTTCCCTGGGACCTACATTACCCTTTCCTTTTCCTAAGGGAAGGGCCCCACCATAGGGGAACTGCACAAGAGCCACATTCTTGTGCGCCTTAGATAATTTGATTGCCATAATAGTCGTGACTTTTTTGGGGGGGAAGGGGAGCCTCAGGGTGGGATAAATGGAACGCATTAACCAGGTCCATGCAATTCGCACAATCGCGCGCCTTGACCCAACTGTTTTCATAGTCTGTATACCCTTTTCAGGCCACAATATATTTTATGAAACGTCAGAATTTCTGGGATGCCAGGATAGCTTCTACCTCAGCCTCCTCTTCATTATTGACAATAATTGGTTATGGTTCCATGGGAATTGCACCCTTGAAGGGTGACAGATGGTAAACATGGAACTTGTATGCTGCTTCCAATGTACGGGGAGCTTCAATTGGAATGCCCCATTACCCAATACCTTCTCCACCAAATGGGGTCCCAAACGTTTGCTGACAAATTTGTGGGAAGGGGCCTGGATTTTTAAGTGATGGGAGTCAAGCATAATGTAAGAGCCCTTCATAATCTTGTGACCTGGGAGATGCTTTTGATCTGTGAACCACTTGTAGTTATCTATAGCTTTGGTGAGGTGTTCTCGCACTAAACCTTGAGTTGATCTAATATGAGAAGCGTGGTCCGCGGCAGCTTGAACCTCTGGCCGCAAGCACAGTCTGACCAAAAATGAATGATTATAACCCAACGTTGATTCATAGGGGGAAAACCCCATGGACACGTGGGTTACACTATTGCACACAAATTGGGCGAGGGGGAGATCATCAGCCCAAGTATCCTGCGCAGCTGTAGCATAGCAACGCAGGTACTTTTCAAGAACTTGATTGACCCTCTCATTCTGGCTGTCAGACTGAGGATGATACACCGTGGAGTGACAGGGGGATATTTTCGGGATTGATAGGAGTTCACTCCAAAACCGAGCACTAAACTGGGAACCACAGTTGCTGATGATCTCCTGGGGGAGACCAAACATCAAAAACATATGGCATATGAAAAGGTAAGCAGTTTCTTCAGATGTAATCACAAAAGTTCAGGGGATAAAAA